>DWLS01007367.1:0-10786 GCA_018246255.1 Pachliopta kotzebuea | reverse complement strand
CCCCCCCCCCCCCCCCCCCGGCCCCCCCCCCCCTCCCCCCCAAAAAACCGCCCCCAACCACCCCCAACCCCCCCAAAAAAAAAAAAAAAAAAAAAAAAAGCTTAATGATTAATATTTCCACCTTTATCAATATAAACTTTTTACTTGTTAGTCTTTTACAAAAGTAATAATATAGACAAAGGATGTTTTTGTTTATCCACATTTTATGATTTTTGGCACTGTGAGTATAGGAAAAATGATCAATCGTCATCATATCCCGCTGATTGATCGCAATCTATTTACGTCATTATTCACATGTGCCAATCGCGATAGTTCACTTTGTGACAGATTTACTGATTTAATACTCCGAAACGTTTTATTATTTATCCCATAACCTATGTATCTAGAAACGCCATAACTCAATTTAACCTGATGGTAAACGGCGATGTATTTGTTGTTAAAGTCCATTATTGTAGAAGAATCCTATTCATTCTTCTTCTAAAGACTCCTAAGTCATACCTGAAATACTGACTCCGATACTGTACCAAATTTTCTCTATTTGCATTATGAAGGACGAATGGAAGGTTTTTTCATTCCTTCTGTGATAAGTGATTCAATTTTTTTTTTATTTTATTTAAGTACTACTTTTCCTTTGACGCCGTAAATCAAAGCCCGTATTTGCCTTTATTTCTAAGTATTACTTTTTAAATTCTATCTTTGTTCTATATCTGTCACTATAGCTACATGATTTACTTTAAAACTATTGAAATAAGTAATAAAATTAAACACTATATATATATATGTTTATATTAATATGGGTTTGATTAAGCATGTCGCTCTGGGTTTTAGTTCAGGGTTATACAATTGTCTTATATTTTATAAGTTCACCCGCTTTCAGTTCGGCGAGGTCTCGCTTAGCAGCCACTGTTTCTCATTTCACACAGTATTCAACTAAAACCGGTTCGAAGTATCGCAGTGTCGAGTAAAAAGATTTACGAGCAATTAAACCGACATGCACGAGCAGCCGCGGGCTTATACTATAGTATATTTCTATACTTACAAACACAACGTGAAAATAGATACGGCGAAAGTGCTAACAGCTCTCCGTCACAAATAACTTTGTTTTCTTTTAACCGTCAAATCGTCATAATGAACGTATTAATTTCAATCTGAATCAAGTAAAATAAAGCACCAAGAAATTAATTACATTTGACTATATATACTTAATATACGCATACGCAATGTAAACACATTGCGTATGCGCACAGTACACTTATAAACTTAAAATGATAGGTAATAGCTATTATACTAAAATATAACAGATCTGCTTTGTCATAAAACAAGTACAGTATAATGAAACAGTGATTTTATCTCACGAATCGAGTAAGGCATTCAACTGATGGTAAGACGCTTGCCCACAAAGACGGGGTTCTATTTAAAACAGTATACACAGCACCACAATGCACTAGTCTCTTTGAGATTTAAGATACTAAGTCTCGTTACCCCAGTAATTTCACTAACATACAATAAACTTCAAACCGGAACACAGTTATGTTTGCATATTACTATTTGGCGGTAAAAATAGCAGCTGCGGGCAAATACATAGCTAAACGTTTGCCGGAAGTATATCAATAAAATAATCACGAAAATCAAAATAAATCAAGAAGTTATCAGAAATCTTTAATATCTCTTAATATAACTTTTGTTTATATTGAATAGTAAATTATAATCGTGGTGCTAGTCATACAGCATCCGGTCCACGGATTCCTAAACTCCAGCACCTAAATGAACCTATTATTAGATGCATGCGCTGCGAATACTACGTACCTACCCGATGATATAATTTAAGGGCGTGGAGATCAATTAATTAAAACTTTCATCATCATCATCATCATCTCAGCCTATTGCAGTCCATTAAAACTTTACTGTGTGGTATTAAAATAACATAAAACATAATGAATATTGATATACCTAAATACATAATTATAATAATGACGGTATCAGTTTAAATATTTTCAAAACCATTTGTTTAATCGATTTATTGGAAAATTTTGTGTTATTTCAACTCAAAACTTCCAAAGTAGTAATGCATAAATTGGAAATAACTAACTACAGAACCTATAAATGTACCTAGGTACAAAGATTTTGTTTTTAATAGAAGATCAAAAATTATTATTATTATTGCAAAATTTTGGAATATATTGAAATTTATATAATGATTGAATTCCATACCAGAAAGTCTATACTTCAAGAACTCAATATCTCTTTTTGGTCAGGTACGCCTCCGAGAAAAGGTGGCTATTGTGCCACTTATGGTCCAAGTAAAGGATGAGGGAACCAGTATCCGAGGAAGATCGCCTATGAGTTGGGCTAATCAGGTAAAAGCGGCAGTAAATGGCTCATCATCACTACACGAGTACACAAGAGAAGAGGCCATCAGAGATGGCGGCTTGTTGTGAAACTTGCCACCATCTGAAGTGGTGACCACGACCACTCTGTTAAGAGTGATACCGACAGGAAAGAAAATACAAGTCAGAGATGACGAATTATTCAAAATAGAGACAAAATTTATTATAAACGTAATAATTTCTTTTTTAGTAAGTTAAAACGCGCTGGCTCTAAACACTAGCTCTCATAAATTAACAACCGGAATAACATTTTGGAGGGAGACACTAAATAAAGTGGTTTCTGAAATCGATTAAGGGATGACTGTGTTACAAGATAAATGATTAGTCTTCAGAGGCAGTTAGGGCAATCGTAAATGTATAGTAGTAGACGATGTGAGGCCCTGACTGGAGGTGACTCACCGCTCCCCGCCGCGCGCCGCCGCTCGTCGTACTCCGCACTCGGCACTCGTTCACTTTACTCGTATTTGATTCTCTGCGGGAAAAAAACAATCACTTTAATAAAAATTAAAAAGAAAATCTAATACTAATGCTAATATTAAGGAACAATTACTAGTTGTGAACATTTTGTTGGAAAAACAGTAATTCTATTGATTCGTATAAGAACTGGAATGAATTGAGAATGAATTTCTATATACGGTTGTATTGTTTATTCTTCACTCTAAAATGTATTTAATAATTGAGAATATTGTTTTTAAAGTTTAATACTAATTAATACATAACTATTACAAAATTAATAAATAATTAAATGGTTATTTGATTATTGTACATGTACGCCACATTTTTATTGTAATATTTAGTACTATAGATTTTGGATTCAGTCTTGTTTTGCAGCGGAAGAAGCGTGTACTTTGTAACGTTTGTACGTGTATATATAAGAACTTCTTTGTGTTGTATATTGTGATTGAGTAAATATGATCCAAGAAAAGTGTCTTTTATTAACTACCGCTGATTATCTAATACTAATAACATATACGTATTATGTAATACGTATATATTTTTACTATAACATTCTATAATAACTTTTGCTACACATGCAGTTAGACTTTAGAAATTACTGCCTGCTGCAATTAATGATATTACGACGGCGACACTATTCAAAAAATACATCAGAGTTATTATTTTGGTCTGTCATAACCTTTTTTTTATTACACCTGACAACGAGACGAACTAAGTTCAACTGATGATAAGTGATACGCTTGCTTATAAGAACGTGGCGCTAGTTAAGACTTACACAGTACCGCATTCCGCTCTTGCTTTGAGATATAAGATATTAAGTTTCAGTACCCCAGTAATTTCACTAGCATACAGCACCGTTCAAACTGGAACACAGTAAATATACGCACAGTACTGTTTGGCAGTAGATATAGGAGCTGACGATCTTTCTTAATACATATATAGACAGATATAGTTTATAATAATTGTTTTAGTATTCTGTTTTAATACGCCGGATTTACTTTCACTCCTATTAAATTTTCCTGAAATAGACACGACTAACAAGTCACAGCACTTACTATTTTATATGTTGTATTTTAATGTAATTTCTATTTGAATATATAAAGAAAACATTAGTAGCGTTAAAATATAGGTATTAATCTTATACTAAGCTCATGTTTTGTTATATCATATACATAGGGCAAAATAAGTTTCAGCTTCAACTGTGTACAAGACTATAATGTCTATGGATACTATATTTATTATTTGATTATAAATTAAACGGACGTTTTTAAAAGTTAGAAATAATGGACATTGTTTGAAATAAGTTTTTATTTTACTAGAATAATGTACTATAACAATTCGTGGCAGTATTCCCTCGCCGCAGACCGTTACCATTATAGTTACCATTCCTACCGCCGAACAGTAGACTACAATAATTAACTTATTATAATTTGAAGGTCGCTGTATCCAATGTACTACTTCTTTATAATTTACATTAACGTTCATGTCGAACCGGATGTTTATATAGATCAATTGAAATTAGACCAGTATTTCCCAACTTTCTTGGTCCTATTTATTTAATTACACTTTATTTGTACCATCAAAAAACCGAGAAAATTATGTATAAGAGAGACACAGTAAACAAAAAACCGGACATAATGTTATTGGCATTCTCTTCCAGTCAACCTTTCAGGATGTGAAAAGAATAAAGAAATGAAAATATAAATTGGTGCCAAAAAACAATAAAATTAATAATATTGTAAATACGAACATGGTTATATAAATAAACTACACCAGAATTACAGTACAAATATACATACACATGTTTAAACATGTCTTATGTCCCAATTTTTGTGTAAATATTTTTTCCGTGACTCCCTTGGACCCTGTGATTTTGTCCAATGCTCTCTAAAAACAAAATAAAAACTAAAAAATGCAATAAATTATATATGTTTATTTATTTTAAACTCTTCAGGTTGCCTATATATTGATAGTTGGGCCTACGCCCTTTCTTGGGCAACGCTGAATTAGACATGGTATATAAATTACGGTATAGTTTATTATAATGATTTTAATCATTCAACCCATTTTTAAGTGACAACGGTGTGTCTAATTAAAAAAGGGAAATCGTTAGTGTATTTTTTTCATATTTGCTACGTGTAACGGGTTTCCGGTGTGCACGCGATGATCCGACTGCAATACGCTCGGAATCGGATCACTGATCTTGAATCGCTAGTTTTTAACTTTTTGTACGTCATCCGCCGTTATTACATTTCTATTTCTCTTTTCACAAAATATTAGATGAGGCAAAATTTTAAATTTCCATACCGATGAAGAAATTACACCACATACCTCATGGTAAACGATTAGAGCAAAGTAGGGACTTATGTGATTTGATGTCAGGAATTTTGTCTCTAAAAAGTTGACAAGGGCACGAAAATACCGTTACAATTATAATTTGAATCTAAATTTCTACTTCAGTAATTTATAAACCCAACAATAGTTTCTTGTAGTTGTCTTTTATTTATCAAAGCGATGAACAGAGCTGAACGTTCACCTGATTGTCTGAGAAAGATTACGTAGCATTATAGTAATAATATAGAGACTCGTCACCAAGGCAGTAGATATTATGTAAAAGCATAGCCTTGTTACAGTAATATTTATAAAAATGGCAATATAAAAGAAACTATCTGGTGGTGGTGGGTCTCCATTGCCGGACACCATCTATGTTGGCGCCACTGTAGCTCCTATTGCAGCCAACAAACAGTACTATGAAAATATTACTGTGTTGTGATTTGAGGAGTGATGTATGCTTGTGAAATTACTGGGGTAACAAGACTTAACAAGTAACGTCTCAAAGCGACAAGCTCAATATGGTGCTGTGTATAAAGTCTTTACCAGCGCCACGTTTTTATGGGCAAACGTATATTATCTGAAGAAAGCCTTGATCTTCACCTCGAAGAAAAGAAAAATTATCTTTAACAAGAAAGATCTTTGATTGTGTGAACGCCTTCAGTATTTTCAGTCTTTGCCCCAACCACCGCTTTTTATTTTTACAGAATACCATCCCCGCTAAACGAGGACACAGCACCTATAGTACACACCCATCGCATTGGACCGTGAACGGAATCACCAATAGAATAGCGCACCACAAATTCAATCACCGGCGCGTCACCGCATGACATCACCGTGTTTACACCGCACCACCGCCGTTTGCGTAACACCACAAATATCGCCACACAAACACCAATCCAGCCGAGCGATTGTCGCCTATAACACTGAACAATAAAACCGTTATTTCTGTAAAAGTATTTCATGCAGTACGCGATACGATTCGCATCTGTGTACACACGGTGTAGGAACAGCTTCTAGGTCAGCGGGCACGAGACCAGCTATAATGCTTTTCAGTAGTAGACTGTATTTTAAAGGCATCTACAAATATTTCAAACACTTTACAGCACACTAATTAAATAAGTAACAAAGACAGACATATCTCTAAGAATCTTATTACATATTTACTACTCTTCTCTCTCGTCAGCTTCTCGATTCAGGGATTCTGTGTGTGTGTGCTTTCTGTTTTCGGCTTATGTTTAGCTTCTTATACAGGTATATAAATAGCCTCTTTCACTTGATCGATTCAACATCTTTAGCTTTTTCTACGCGACATCTTACCATCACTCTTTCCAAAAACTCTAAGTAATTTCCTTCCTTCCAGCAATACGTCCGAAAAATTCAAATGTTGAACAAAGAAAGACGTTTAAGAAGTGCACTTTATTCTTAAGATGGAAACGTTGATGCTGTTCCATCTATAATGTGTTCAGTGTCCGTCCCAGTTTTCACTCCGTAAAGAAATATGTAGAAGATTAGAAACAAACACAGTTTTAGTCTAGAACGAAATTTGTAGTTTCTATCTTTCCATACTCTCAAGCCTAACTTTGATAACTTTTCACAATTTATTTCTTTCCTCTTAATTTAGGAAGTTAAATATAGTCCCAAAACCTTTCTAATCCCGTCTACAATGTTATAATATAGTTATCAACATTGCGGAGTATTGAATTAAAAGCTTAGGAAAGATTCGTAGACGTCGTTGCAAAAACTACTCGCCGGTGAAGTAACTGTTTGTTACTGGTTACAGCAGTTTGCTCGCCGGCTCTGTTGTAACGTTACTTCATAACATTGTTAAAATTTGTTTTAGTACTAACTAAATTGAAGGCTGATGTAAATAAACGTTTTTATTGTCTGTATATTAAAACTTAACCTCTATTTCATATGATGTTAAACGATAATAAGGCCGTGGATGGTATAGCCCACCTTTCTCATATGTGAACAGTTGTAATACACAAAGGCAGTTTTTTACAATATGGGGTTCAAAGGAGGGCAGGTTCGAATAATTTACGACTAATCCCACAGGTATCCGCTTAGTCACTGCACCATATCATTTTCTTAGGGTTGCTGTATTTAAAAGGAAACTTGAATAAATTTCCTTTCAAATACAGGAACTCTCTTATAAAGCTCTATTTATAGGGAACCTATCCAAGTTCCTGAAAAAACGCTCTGTTGTTTGAGATCTCGTGAACAAAAAGAGAGTAATGAAAAACGATACATTGTGATATAAACCAACTCATTGTTAAAGTTTTTTGTATGGTTAAAATTCTTCCTTAATAAACTCTTATTTATTTTATTTATTGTATTTAAAATTTTCCCCACCAAGTCAGCGTTGGACCAGCGTGGTGGGAGATAGCCTATACCCCTATTATCGGTCTCTACCGATACTATAAGCCTCTGCTTATGTTTAGCAGTAGACAAATAAATTACAATCTTCTTGATAAATTTACAACCTTCTTCATTAGGCAGAAGATTGTAAATTTATCGATATGGAGATAGATAATTCCGTGTTTTTAATTTTCAGCTTATTTCATGGTTCTAATGACTCTTGTCTTCTAATTATCTTTAGGTCTTTTTATATAATTTATTTCCACGTAAGAAAAATTTCAAACGTCAGTAATTTATGTACAGTCTTATATATATCTCCGTATTTTGGAAACCATGTATTAAAAATTATATAGGAATCGAATGAAATAAATAATACTTATTGTCAACTAATGCCTCGTTAGCTTTTTAATAAATAAACATTTGACAGTTTCGCAGGTGTATTGCATTATAATCGTCATGGCCGCAACGTTTCGCACCTTTTTCGCAGCCCACAGCACGCCCGCGCATGCGCCGACACTAACCGTTAAGTTTGCAATACGTACAGTCCATTGCGGGTTTTCTTTACCTCCAAGTATTACGTACAAACCAAAGACAGCAATGTACTAAATTTTTCAAGAATTCGATTTAAAAAATGCTATCAATCACAAAGTTAATACGAATGAATACAAAGAGGCAGCGTGACTCAAATAGCATATAATATAAATAACCAAAGGTTAAGACTTTAACTGCAAGTTATACAATAATAATGAAGTGATTCACAGGCAGTGGACCTGTTGTCGGAGACAGTCTAAATAGTTACCAGCATTGCGATTGTTTGTTTTTCTAAACAATGTTCCGCTTTGAATGGCGTTGTAGTTAGTTCAATTACTAGGGTTACGAGATATATATGTCTAAAATTGACAATAACAATGTAGTACTGTGATCCTTATTAGCGCTTATCGCTATTATATATGTAATAAAAAACCACACAAACAGAACCACATATTTCGTTAAGCTAAAAGAATTAATTATAAATATAATGAGAAAAACTGTTAGTCGATTTAATAATAACTAAATATCCCTTATAGTCTTGTTCTTTATAAAAATTCACATCAACAACTAATAATACAAATAGCAAATAGTTTTGATAATATGTTTTAATAGACATAATAAAGTTTTAATTCATTCTGTAATGAAAATTATTACTCGAAGGAACAAACCAAGAGGTGATACATCTACGGACTGCTAAAAACTCAAGATTCTCAAACAAAACAAATTAGATAATCAGCAGTACAAGAGTTTTTTGATTCCAGACCCATGTTGTATACTTTGGTAGAGTTTTGACTAGCAGATTACTACTACTGTAATTGTCTGTCAACATACGAAATCCAGAGTAATCATAGCTTCATTGTGCAATCGAGGTCAAACACCCTTCTTTTTTATTACGGGACAAAAAACAGTTTAACCAGTTGACTCACGGACAAACGGAGACGAAGGACCGAGCATGCGGGTCTGTTAAATCGCTGTTAATTGGCACAGTGAATTGACTAAAATGACCCTAATTTATATTTTATTGTGTAAATTATCGATGAATGACCTCATGTAGACCCTAGGATAAAAAGGATTCTATAAAAAACTTTTTTTATCAGGAACTTCTATGTATTTAATATATCCATAAAGTGTTCACCCGCTAAAGACTTTTCTACCTTTGCAAAAGGTCCTATTATATTTTAGTTTTAACAGCCAACCTCTATATTTTGGTAAAAAAACAGAACAACCTGCTAGACTTTTATAGTAGTTGTTCTCGCTAAGTAGCCTTTTGTACATACTTAAACTATTCCAACTAATCACACGGATCTTACAAATTAATTAACTACAGTCTTAATTAAATAAGTTATCCTATTCTTCTCTAGTTAGGATAATGAACACTACATCTCACTGTGTTGATCTCTGTGAGATATAAGATGATTGATCTCGTTACTCCAGTGTTTTCAATGACTTTTAGTAAATGGTGTCATATTATAAATAAATGTTTAGTTCAGATATAAGTCCATATTAGGTTAGTAAGGGTTAGTAACAGTATAAGCTGTATATTATTATTTATTATGTTAGTTATATTAATTAATTACAATTTTTTAGCTTATCATCTATCAAGGAAATGGTATACTAAGTACGTCTTTATGAATTGTTTACTTAAAGTAGATTACAAGTTATGTAATTCTTTTAATATAAGTATTATAATGAATATGGCGAAATGCTTAGTTAAAATGGTGACTGTATGCTCCTTGTGGTACACCGCCACTTTCTTTTATGACCTTTTGTACTAGCATTCGTGAGAGTTTAGTGGTTTGATCCCCCGCCTTCCACTCCGAAGGTACCGGATTCGAATCCAGTGTGCACTAATCAATTTTTCAATTTATGTGCTGTTAATATAACAGCAATGAGTACCACGTGCTCTGACGGTAAAGGAGAACATCGTAAGGAAACCTTCATATCTATGTCACGACCATCCGTGGTCGGACGAGTATGTGAAATGGAGAAGGTTATGGCAAATACCACTCCATTATAACTGCCAAAAAAGTCGTGTGCTTCACTACAAATGATAACCACGACCCTCAGTCATGAGGAAGTACGATTTCGAAGAAGTAGAATTACTAGTAATATTAAAAATACATAATTATTTATATTAATTCCCTGTCGAAATAAGACGGAAATAATGTTTTTATTACTTGATAAAAGGAAGTAAACGGTAAATCATTATCCGCGGATATTAAAACAAAATGGCTGCGGAGCGGGAAGGCACGGGCAGGGGCCAGCAGGGGCGGGCAGGGACGGGCAGGGGCGGGCAGGTAATTCAGCGCAGAGTCGGCACGCGATCGCTGTAACACTGTCTGCCTCATTTCGTGGGGTGACCGACCTCGCTCAATGGCCTGTATCCATTCGCTTTGTATCTCGATGCTGTCCCATTCTTCAAAATCATTACCTAACTCTCTCTACATCCAAGTTACCGATTATCATCATCATCTACTCCTGGTCATAGGCTTCTCCTAAGGATGAAGAGGGCAATAGCTCTCGCCGGGGTGTAAATCCCGCGGCCTTCCGCAATGCACTGAGGATGACCACCATGGTTTTAGTTGGTATAAATCCCACATAACTCCGACTTCACCCCAGAAGCAGAATTTTTTTTTAAAGGATAACTTACGGCTATTATATCTAACATCAATTTGTAACATTAAACAAAGTCAAAAGCCATTTACAAGTTATCACCGATA
>DWLS01007366.1:0-10787 GCA_018246255.1 Pachliopta kotzebuea | reverse complement strand
TCCACTGCTGAACGTAGGCCTCTCCAATAGATTTCCAGCGCGACCGGTCCATTGCCACCTGCATCCAACGAGACCCGTGTGGGACGGCCACCTACCAGATGGACCGACGACCTGGTGAAAATTATTTATGTACTAATAATCGCCATTCTCCGATTAACAAAAAATTATATTATAAAAAGTTTAAATTAATCAGGGGAGAAATTTTATTCGCAGGAGTCGCAATAATTTGATCGAATTGTTTGTCTTAAAACATTTAGTTTTTTTGAGGAACAAAGGGTTGTAAATTATAGGATTACAATTTATTTATTACCTTTAATTTGAAACTAACATAAAGCTATAAAGATTTCAAATAAGATTTTACAACAGTGTTTTGAGAAGTTTTAACATTTTTAACAAGACATAAAATATTATGTACGTAAATGAAAACTACACCAAAGAAATAAAAGACAATTCTAATCTTTTAACCTTTAAAGTACAAACGTAACACACCCTTAAATTGCGAAAGAATTTACATAATGCTTTCAGCGATAAATCGTTACAATCTTACTTATTGACACTTAAAGCTAAGTAATGCTGCACAACATGTAAACTTATTCTAAATTGTTTATAAAAGTTATTTCATGTAAAGTTTTTTATTTACAATGATTTATTTACAATTTCAAATAGCTTACTTTGTCTACTCTTCTAAATTCATATTAACTCAAACTGTTTTATCATCATCATCGATATCTTTTCAGCCATTATCAATTGATAATAAGCCTCCCAATAGTTCATTTAATATATTCGTTCGCTGTCCTTCTGCCAATATTACCTTTAACCAAACAATAGAACTTGAAACAGCTTCCTTATATAATTAACAGTTAAATGTTTTCTGTTAAAACTCTTCTTCGTCTCATTTACAAAACACAATCCAAAGCAAAAATTACCATTTTTTATCGTTGTTTATTACTTTTTATAATACGAATAAAATTTTTTAGAGACATGAAAACATTGGGGTAATTAAACTAATAAACCAATTGCAGCAATTTGTTTTATGAATTTATTTAATTTGTCTTCCTAATGAGCATTTATTGCTTAAACGTAGTATACTAACAAGCTTACAGGCGTATAAAATGTATCTATCTATAGTCACTAATAAAAAAAAGTATAAAGACTACTTTTTTTAAATACTAATTTTGTGTACAATACTTAATAAAAATTTATTTATAGGTCACACTGATTGTCGAAGCAGCTGCTATTTGTCCTAATGATATAGTAGTGCCACCTCTAATAGTTATAGAAAGAGAAGAAGAATCGCCACATGAAAATCTTGTTACATTAAATACCACAAATTTTAAAGAATGTCGTTACGTAATGTCTAACCGTTGGCCCTTAGACCAGAATTGGCTTTATGTAGACGAAAATGGCCTGCACACCAGAGCTATAGACCGGGAGCACGAAACTGTAGCATTTATGCCAGTTTCGCAGATACAAATAGAGCTTACCCTGCAATGCGATGGCGATGACTTGAGAAACAGAAATAAACGCGCGCTGAATTTCGACGAGGACTTAAAATCTCTTGGACCATACGATTACGGTTCAAGTAAATGGATATTGACAGACACTATTTCATTTAATGCGAGGCGCAGCTTCGTTAATTTAATTGTCCAAGATATTAACGACAACCATCCAGTATTTGCCTTGAAGGAAAAGGAACCGATCGTTGTAGGATATCCATTGCCTGAAATAGAAGAGACCGTTTTGCCTCGAGCATTGGTTGAATTAAAGGTTTGTTTTGTCTTTGTGATATTTTGTTAAATTTAAATGTATAATTTTAACTCAAAAATACGAAGAATAGACTACTTATTATATACTAAATTTATATCCTCATCGTTTCTTTCCAGATTGAGCATTGTTTCGGTTTTGCTAATATAAAGTTTTATGTACAAATCTAGATCTTCAATTTAATATCTAGAACTAGTTATCATCACCATGGTCAATATTTTAAAGTCCTCATTTGGATAGCTTTTAATTATAATAAACTTAATATTTAGTAATGTTAAATAATAAAAATAGGTAAATTTAATCTTACAGGAAATTAAAAAATCTTCTTATACACAACAAATTATCACACTCAGCTTTTTCTTTTCTTGAAGTACATCCTGGGAATAAATAAACAAAAAAAAATAACAAATCATTCAAATCAAACTAACACTTAAAAGTGTACCGCCATTGAATTAAAAGTATGAAGATAAGATGAACAAATATTTATTAATTTAAATTTTCATGTTTGACAACACATTTATTAAAAATTTTATGAACGCACCGGACACACCGCATTACTTTATATGACATCACAAAGCGTATAACATGCGCATTATTATTTAAATTTTCGTAAAAGATTCCTGTAATATCTTATCACTAACATAAAATATCTTTGTATATTTCTTTTGAGGAAATAAATTTGGTTAAAACTTCCTTAAAATCAACAGCATAAAATATGGTTAAATAAACGATAAAATATGTATGCGTTGCACTTTCAGCAAAAGACGTTTTGTCTGTTTATTGTCTATATAATCTTTATTAAATAAAACTCCACACAGCTATAGTAATCTCATGAACATTTTTTTTCTAAAACTTGATTAATATGTGTGTTTGCATTAAATTAAACGTAGTTTAATAATAAACCTTTTATTGACCCTACAAAGTTTGTAGTCTCCCCAAACAAGGCGTTCTTAATGAAAAAGCATATTAGCATATTAATTGAACAAGTCCCGTTATTTTGTTTAGAGTTCTTACAGTATAATACGAGCCATGTTAAGTTTCAAATCTTTATGTTTTTAAATTATAACCAAAATAAAATTTCATAAGTAAATTTTTCTGAAATATATCATTTATCCTTATTAAAAACATATCACTAATAAATTGTACTCTTAAAACATCATGCACGACGACACAATAATTATCTTGTTGTTACCCAAGTTTAAAAATTTAATAGTTTTACTATTTTCCTTAATTATTATAAATATTTATTAATATTTCTCAATATTAATGGATATGACGATGAGAGCTGACAGTTTTTACTATTTTATTAAGTTTCATTTGCCTAACAATGTTTATGCGACAAAATGATAAAAAATTAACCTAGTAGTATAGTAAAATGAAATAAATCAAAAGACGCACAAGTTTTTGTATAATATTTATTGTGAATTAAAAACAACACATAATGTAATAATAATAAATAAAATATATTTTCTCTTTGTTACATAAAATAAATCAACTATAGCAAATTTCAGGAACCAATGCATTGTTAAAACTTACGAGTATGATTGTTTTTTTTGATATCGGATTGTTCTCCGAAGAGAAGATGAAGATTAGGAAATAGCGTTATTTTTTCATTTATCAGGCAACGGATGCAGATATAGGAGAAAATGCTGCTTTAGTCTACTGGAGCACAGAGACAGCGCTAGCTGTGTCGCCATCTACCGGTAGCGTGCATGTTCGTAGCAATGCTCAGGTGCGGGACAAAGATCGTCTCCGGGTGCACGTAACCGACCGCAATGGACTGGGACTCACTGGATCCATTGACATTGTGGTAACGTAGAACTAACTTTTATCATATTTTTTTTATCCGACTTAGCAACAAGAGAAGCAAAATGTTCTCCTGATGGTAAGTGATACGCTTGCCCATGCAAACGTGGCGCTAGTTTAGATGGTATATATAGCACCACATTGCGCACATCGCCCTGAGACATAACATATTAAATAATATTAATAACCTTTTTACCTTTCGTCAATAGAAGTATAAATAAATCATTGAGGTTACAGATTTTTGACTTATAGAATAACTCTATCAGGAAACAATGGAAGCATACACCATTCTTTCACTAAGTTCCACAGTATTTCCTGAAAAAGAAATTTCTTGCTATATATTGAATCATACATTTTATGAACTATAAGAGCTAATTGTATTCGTAACAATTTTGGGCTAGCCAAATGGTGGTTTGATTTTATCCTTTCCTCGACAACAAAAAGCATAAAATCTCAATACTGTTACGACGAGCCAAACACAAACGAAACTAGGGACGCGGGCCTCCAAAAATACTGCGAATCAATACCTTTTTCTTCGGTTCGAGTTCTTTAGTTTCAAAATTTATGAAGACATGCTTATTACCTCACCGTGTTCAATGAAATCGTAAAAAATTAAATGAATTGCCAAGTTCGACTCATTTCTTATCTTCATGGTTCTAAAGTATTTTTACTATGTTTTTATTAAGACATTATTTATTAATTTAAATTTGGAAGAGTTGATTTTCTTATAAAGTTGATTTTTTCGTCGAATTTACGGTAAAAATTGTAATAATATTTACCACATTCTCCAACCCACACTTGACTGATCCCACAGTAGCCACTCTCTTCGCGTGAGACAAGACCTCAAATCCAGTCAGTGGTAACGTGGAGACTGTTTAATATTGTATTGAATTAAAATATGTGTATATGTATAAATTAATATATATATAAATTAAATCTGTAGCATAAATGATAAAATAAATAATTAAATTTAAAGGATTACAGACCGATCAAGCTCAAAAGCAAAAAGTACAATTTACTTTTTTGTATAGAGGTATTTCTTAATGAGCAATAGCTTATGATGATGACCAGTAAACAGAATAAAAAGTTATACAGAATCTTAAATTTTAACCTTTTCTTTTTCAATTTTTCCGCGGGCACGTTTAGGTTTTGCAAGTTCTGACGAGCATTCCATTCATACTATTGAAGAACTGAGAAGCAGACATCGATATCGATCCATATGATCTTTGTATACATTTTTTTATTCTAGACATTAAAAATATTATATCATATAACTTAGGCAATTCTTAAACAGAAATAAGCAAATCTTCGTCCTAGGTATAGGACTTAAAATTTATTCATAAAAAAATTAATCGTGTACTTCAGCAAGAAAAATCTAAATTATTATTACTACTTGATATAATGTATAACTTTATGAGAGAACTATATAATAAATGAAGTAAAGTTTCTTATTTGCCATTGGTATTAGTTCGTCTTGAATTTCACATGGTGTTAAGTGGCATTGATACTTTAAATGGAATCGTGGTCATCTAGAATATTATATATTGATATCCGGAACTTTGCAATGTCATTATGGTGGTAGATTTACAACATGAAGATAGTAGTTTGCAAGGGGGGTTAAAAATACCTTAGCACTAAAAAACTCTTCATAGCCAGGAACCCACGTTTTTTGATACATGCGTTTAGCGCCACGGAGACAGTTAAACTTGTTGAATATACATAGGCTTCTAAAAATTAAAACTAAATAAACATGAGAGACCAAGTTTGTGACAGAATTAGTATTTTAACAAATAGAATTCTTCCTATAAAAATTAGGTAATCGCTACATAAATAAAAATAGCACAATAACACTTACTTTAGACGTAATATTTACTAATTAATACAAAATATGCCGGAAGGTCAGGACCGCGATGGTTCAGTGTTATGGTCTCATAATAAAAGAATTATAATTTACATATACATAATAAAACATTCAGTAAATTTAAATTTGTGAATTGTAAATGAAGCTTATATAATTTAAAGTAGGTACATAGGTATATTGTTTTATCTGACCCATTAACACCAAAGGTAAATTTCTTTTTTTTCTTTAGTATCTTGGAGGCAAGGTATTGTTTGCTTATATAGCTGTTGACCTCATCCACGTTATTCACATTTATTTATTTGCCACCATGTTAAAAAGGTTTATTAACTTGACTGGTATTATTTTACCTCGTTTATTTTACAGAAATGCTAAAATTTGTAACTTATTTCAGGTACGATTATTGAATGTGAATCACATAGCTGTCATAACAATTAATAACGCATTCTTTGAATATGAAACTAATATTATAACGAATTTAACAGATGCACTAAGATATGAAGTCAAAACATTAAGAAGTGTTGTAATTCCTGTAGATTTAGATTTGAATGGAGGTGTAAGTAGAATAGAACGAAGTTCAGAATCCAACAATGGACCACTTTTACAACTTTTTATATATGGTCTTAGCAATAGCGAACTTGTTCAAGTCTCTAAACTTGTTACGTAAGTAAATTTTTGATTTTTTACAATTATTTTTTTTATTATTGTATTGATAAAACTACTGCTTCTTTTCAGAGACATAAGCAATAATAATGTTATGAGTAATATAGCTAGGACGGTATCGCTAAAAGAACATCTAGAAAATCTAGAGATATGCACAATCCCTGTACGTAATACGGCGTTGTTAGCAGCAACAATAGCTCTCAGCATTCTACTTTTCGTCTTAATTCTCGTTTTTGGGGTGTGGTGTTTCCTTAAATGGTAAGACGACCGTTAATAACTTTTTTTCTTACCACTCTAATACTTGATATATTGTAATCTCCTCATACATCTCCAGGAAAAATAAATTTAACTACGAGAACTTTAGCGACCAGAAGAGCTTATCATCAAGAGATCAGTTCCGACTACCTACAGACTCTGACAAATCTGTTAAACCAACATTGAATTTTGAGGAACTGGAAAAAAGTGAAAAAAGATTACACGAAATTCTCGGTGTTACTGTCGAACAATCTGAACAAACAAAACAAGACTCTGACCCACTGCCTCCAAAGGAAGTTCCTATAGAAACGATGGTTCACATCGAATCATCACCTGAACAACGGATGCCTATTGTAATACAATCAATTGATAAACTTAAAGACGCAGTTGAAGAATCAGATGACGAAGATGAATTTGGAGAAACCAAGAAAGCAAAAAGAAAATCAGTTGTAACGTTCAACGAGAACGTTGAAAAAATTATACATCTAGAAGATAATCCAAATGACCCCAATTTGGAAGTCTACAGATTTTAAATGACGTCCATTATCTTGTTTCTTTATCTTTATGTTCATACATTATGTTATTTGTAAAAGAATTAAATAACCATTTAACCGTGTACTGTTATAAAACCAGTTAAAAATTCAAACGGATTTTTCCTTAAACTTCACAAGCTTCGTTTTCTATTTATAACGAAATTCATGCCCGCCTTATTTTAAAAGGCATTGTCCTCTTTATGACTGACCCTAAGATAAGATCAAACACTCAAAATTATGGACTTAGGTAGGTGTCGACGGTGACGGTGCACGCTATAGAAGTCTGCAGAATGTTGCAAAATTCCGGTTAATTTTCACGATAAATAACAAATTTACTATATATATCAATCAATTATAAAAACTAATATTTTTTTTTTTAATAAATTGTCTTTTACTACGTTAATGCATCATCAATGCATATGTTTTTAAATATTGTTAAATAAATTTTATGTAATCATATTTATTTTTAATCTATTTTATAATGACGTATTTAATTATAATTTTAATTACATCATATTAAATTATTTTGCATAAAAGTAAAGAATTGATACAATTTACCTATTTATTTCATTCCGCTGTTTTTTTTTTAAAACATTATAAAAATACATTAATAGCTTAATCTGGGACAATATAATAACTCATCATATCAGTTTTCGACGTATTTGTGTTTTGATAATAGTATTTTTTTCCTTTCTGTATGTGTAAAACCACAAGAAGAGGTCCAACATTACATTCGCAAAAATATTTCCGCTACATAAAAAAGAAGTAAAAATTTTAACAATAACAACAGATTCGATCTTATTTAAAGATTCTGAAATGTCTATTATATTAAATAATGAAATTCCGTTAAGTGTCAAGGTGAGGTCAAATCCCCGGTTGAATTTTAAATTACTTTAAGATATATTCCGCGAACATAGACTGCGCGTTCCTCCAATACTCTGTTTAATGTAAGGTTAGCGAAAACAAGTTCGACCCTCGGCAATTAAATTGAGTTATTGACATTTTCATCGTCCATTTACTACTACTTCTGTAGCGGTTTAAAATAATTCAAAAAATTAACCAGTCTGAATATTAAAAGAATGTGTCCAGGGCGTTACAAATCAAAGTATGCCGCAATGATAATACTTACATAGTTTTTATTGCAACCTTAGTTGATCATCTTTTTTATAATACTGTATTACAATTAGTCAAATTATATGCAAACATAAATATCGCACAAGAATCTTTCCCATAAATTTTACATATTCTCAAATTGTATGATATGACAAAAATTCTTTGTAGTTTATCACATGAATCTACAGACTGTTTTGCAAAACATATGTAGAAATTGAATATAATGTTATGGCGTCAGAAGAAACGTAGTTTTCCTCAATTATTGAAGTACTTGCAAATAAAATGTGACATATAGGAGACTAGATTAAATTTTACTCCAAACTACAGGTATCTTGCGAGAACGACATGCCAAAACTTGACTACCGGCCACGAGCGTTTTGATTATTGCATGCGAAAACTTTAATATACAATATTTGAAAACTAATTTCGTTACGGTGCAAGTGACTAGGATACCGCATCTGATAACCTGATAACCTAACTTTATACTGGCCATGTCCGCGATGTTGAAATTCGGTATGGATGGCCGTAGCGTATGTTTGTGATACAATTACGGTAAAAAAGAGTCTACTCATTGGATTCGAATCCTGATGTATATTTTTAAAACTCTAGCTACTCTTATTGTAAATCTGTTTATGTAACAGTATCGCTGTGTTCCGATCACTAACATGATGAGAACAAGAGAATTTTGGGCATTAACTTAGCTACTGTTATCGCCACTTAAACTTTGTAAAATAGTAGTCAAGAGGGTTAACATTTTACATGAAAAATCTACACTGTGATTATATTTGGTACTGAATCGCTTTAAACGCAAACTGTACTAAAAAAAATTACGAAACTTTTTAAAAGCACTATTGTTTAAATAATTTATAGTTTAATCGTTTCAATATCCGATTAATAAAGTTGTTAGCATAAGCCATAACATAAAATATTATATATAATATTATAAGCAACATTTTAGCGCCCCTATCTAGCTTTCTTATAAAAGTAATAATACAATGACTGAACACGTTTTTACAGTTAGCTCCCTTGTTGAGCATTTTAATGTTGCGACCTTGATATTTGGAGCGCAGGAAGAAAGTTATCATGCGAGGTGTGTCCGTATTTGCTTTTCGGATTGCTGAGATCGTATCAGTTCCACTTGTGCCACTGTTTTTGTACCAATTTTAGCTTCTATTGTCCTTTGATCGATTATACCTGTACACTTAATCCATATCACAAATAAAAGATACGGCCAATTTAAAAAAAGGCTAAAAAATAAAGGCTAAAATAGCCTTTATTTTTTTATTTTAAAATAGCCTTTATTAATAATCATTATAAAGTTCTTATATCTAAGTAGCTAAAACCCCTTACAGGCTTTCAGTTCGGTCTTTACAAAAAATTCAAAACAAAGGGGAAGAAACATATTCTTTGTGTGCAATTTTATAGAAATGCCAAATTTTATAGGGATTGCTGGAATACTGTTAAAGTTGAAACGGCCCACCGTCGTCCGGTAATAAGTTATAACAAAAGGGACAATTTAAAATATTTTCCATAAATTCATACAGTTGTATGTAAATATTTACGGCATCCATGTTCTGGGTTCGGCGATAAATGCTTGTGAATAATTTTTACAATTCATTTATACAAATAATTAAACTTTAAATATGTTTGCAATAACAATATAATGTAAATGAATCTTAATAAGAAACTAAAGTTAAAGATCCGTCTATATTTTATTTGTTCCAATTTAGCTCTGAAACGACTAGTAGAATTTAGACTTGACTTCCGCTGGCATTTACCTGATATTTTGTAATTAAAATTGATAGTTTAAATTGTTCCAGATTGTTAATATTAAATCTAAAATCAGTTTTAGCAGATTTATGCTTTTATCACTATTTTAACATTACACCTTTTCTGGTATCTCATCATATGTGTATGGATGCTAAAGTATATTACAACTCAGAACAAATATTAATCTCAAAGAAGACAGTAACTTCGGTCTCATAATAGAATTAGATTCTTTGAACAAATAAACTTAATCGGAAGTTATACAACAAATATAAAAGTATAACTTAGCTAACAAACAATTATAATTTATGAATGGTTATAAAAATTGTAAACCTGTACATTTTGCAACATCATGTTATAGAAAACGTACTGGTCAAATACAACAAGTATCAAAAAGGATTTTCGTATTTTTTTAACTAAGGTATAAGTGTAAACAGCAAAACTATTACTACTACTTTTTACTTACTATTTTAAGTAATTTAATGTTTACATCAATTACACTTTCTTATTTTCGAAACGAACAACATAATATAGAGAATACTGTTATTTTGTTACTATACAAACGATCTACATCGACAAGATGAAGTCGTGCTCCTGTATTTGTTAATTGTAGTAATAATGTAAAACTTATTTTAAAATATATTCTATTCAAAGGTAACAACTTATTGTTAAGTAAAAGTTAATTAATGCGCCGCCAATAAGTTGATGGCTTAAATATTATTTATAAACTAAATTGGTATGAAAACTAGGGAAATTTATTTCAAGAAACAATAAACGGAAAAGTCAAATGAGCTGCTTTGTGAACCTGTACTTTATTTAAGTCAAATAAACAAATTGAAGACCTTAGTACGTTTTTTTTACCTTGAAAAATTTATGCCAAAATAACGCTAACTTTGTTACTATCATTATAGTATATAATTACAAAGTAATTTTATAATTCACTTTATGAGATCTGTGCAGGACAGAACAAGAGATAGATCTGCGAGGATACGTAAAACCCCCACTAGTTCTAACACCCACGCCGACGG
>DWLS01007365.1:0-10787 GCA_018246255.1 Pachliopta kotzebuea | reverse complement strand
GGACGGGCATCGCTCGCGCGCCCAGTGTTTGACTTGGACAGACTGACGACTGACCCTTGACCGACTGACTAATAACTTTGAAGACCTGCGAGCGGCGGAGGTGACGGCGAGTAAGGGATAAGTACTCGAATGCACACGTAAATATCGGTGAACCTTGTGCCGCGGGCTCCCGAACCCGTACTTGTTCGGCACAACATGTTCAAAATAGGCTTTAGTAAAATGATTAACTTACTGTTTTACAAACATTGTGGCAAGCGCCTAATGCTAGAAACAATTACAGAGAAAGCTCCCCTGTTCCTAAAGTATTTCACACCTTACGGCTTCTTTTATGATACGCTAAGGGTAGAGTGTCGATAAAGAAATTTAACCAATATCCACTCAATCCTAACATAATTATTACCTTTTCCCCGTAGAGGTAAATTTGTTGTATGAAACGACGGTGACTGTGAATTTATCGTTATCGATCACATCGACTGATGTTGACTAGAGTATAGACAGATTGAACCGATTTCGAGTTGAAATTAACAATTAACACATGCAACTGGGGAACCGTTACTCGAACCTAAGCCGTAACAAGTTTATGTTCATCCTGTCTGTATAGCGCTGCTTACATTCACATTTATTGCCTTCAGGGTAAAGCTTTTAAGATGTAGCTCTGCGGCCCGTTCGCATAGAAAAGATGTGCTTCCCTAAAGTGAATTTATTATTAGTAGTAAATTTTACTCTCGAGTATTTTATACGTTTTCGTTATTGCTTTTGTACGTAAGTCGTGGATCTTATTTACGTGTTTAAACATTTTTCAAAAGACCTTTTCTTGTATTAAAAGATGGTACGAATGAATCTCGGCGTGTTACCTGATAGTAAATACCTATGAAGTGCTGGAATGTTTACATAAGACCACATAGATATTGCAAAACCAAAATTAATAAGTTTCGTTACCTTAGTAAATTTAATAGTTACAGCGATTTTAAGCTAGAAAACAAGGATGTCATTGATTGAAATATTGCTAACAAATCTTATATTGGCAAAAATTCCGGATTATAAACATAATGATAAATCCATATTCATTATTGTCATTTTTATATGAATATCGCATGAGTTTTTAAGCAATAAATACAATCGGTATGTTATCTGAAAGAAAATGTAATTTTATTTACTACTTGCTTTATAATACTATGCAATGCAGAATCTTATTAAGCGACAAAAATAATTTAATACGATGAGAAGGTAAAACTTGGGTAGCGCTGTTTTGTTTTATGTTATCATCATCAGCCGATAAACGCCCACTGTTGGACAAAGGCTTCCTCCAAAATTTTGTTTTTCATACGAAAAAAAAATTTAATTGGGCTCTCCTTACACACATGCTTCTTTTTAAGATAGATTCTATTATTTTTGTATCTATATTTTCGACTACTTATCAAAAGGTTCGTATTTTACTCTTTCAACATAACATAACATTGTTTTTTTTGTTTTGGGATTTTTGCCACCAGCGGACATATCAATCCCGTCGTACCCTTTACATCGATCACTTATTTCTAACTAACATTAAAATAATAATAACTTAAATGTATTTATTCTCCACATACGCCAAAGACATCAGGAACATTGTATTTTGAATATTATGTACGACTAACATTTGAGTCTGAAGAAATTAAATTCATATTAAACAGGTGCATTTATTTCTATGTTTCTTGTTTTATAATATAATACAAACTGGTTAGACTGAAACAAGCGCTCACATCAATACCATGCAGCTTGAACATAATTGAGGTAAAGCATTCGTGCCATCTATCCATGTCAATAGAGGCGTCAAGCACAACCGTAGTCCATCTTAATATCCCTTTGAGTCAGTCTTAATATATGCCGATTGCATTTACATTTGAATTCTCTATAATACTAATAGTAATAATTAATTATTTTATGTTTTGCTGTTAATAATGTAGTCGGAGACGGAAATAGTCGACATTGGCTTCGGCGCTTCTGGTTAGGAAGTAGTCTTTGATATGTAATCAACTCGTCGGTAACTCCTTACCTGACTTCTCGATAATTACAAATCGCACGAGCTATAATACGGGGAAAAGTTCTGATTCCTGTTTTCCCATTGTTCATAAAAAGCCTAAAAATAAAATAACAATGTTATTAATTTCTAACAAAGTAGAGCGAAATATATATTCAAAGATATTTATTTAAACAAATAATATATATTTACCTCAATTTCAGTCGGTGTTAAATGACTATTGTCTGTTCAGATTTACAATATGAAGGAGCTGGGGGTTTGATAATATCTTAGCATTAATCAAACTCTGTATATTGTGGATTTGTTACTATTAATTATTTTTTCGTACAAAATAAATAAAGACAACATATATTACACATTCTTTGAAATGAGCATGACATTAATGTCATACTTCCGCCAAACGAATCATTTCACCGCGATTTACGATATAAATGCACATATATATTACAACAATATCACACAAGAGAAACTTCTGGTTATGTTTTGGTATTACATTGAATCCGAAATTTATAGGTTAATTGTATTTTTCTATTAAGATTTATTGCTATTTAGCGCACGAGGTCATCATTGAGGGCTTTCTTGGGTGGCGACGGTACCCAGCAGTGGACGTCTATAAGCTGATGAAGATGTGGATATTAATAATTTTAAAATGATATATTTTTTTTATATTCAATAACGTCAGATATTGAAGAATTTTTCCGTTTAAAATATGTTAGTTTTGTAAAAAGCCCATAAAAAATATTTTAGATAGTATAAGGAATCCCTAGCGTTTCACTAACGGACATGGCCATTGTCCATTATGAAGCGAGGAATTCCACCGCTTTCACCAACCCAGGCGAGTTATGAAGCCGCTAGACCGTTGGAGATAAATGCAACCGTGCCCGTGCTTGCAGTTATTGTATTTTATTATTTGCCGAACGAACCAAAAGCCATGGTAACTGGAATACCCCATAAACGTTTTTAATTGCAGTAGTAAATTGGTCCATTAATTTTTTATTTATAATCTAGTCAGTTTATTAACCTTCTCTCCTATTTCAATTTAATCAGTAGTTAAATAACTGGTGCTTATATATAACTATCCATAATTTAACATAAAAGTTCTATAATAAAATACGTCCATGCTTTTCCTTAAATTTACCTTCATCGATTAATATTTTGAAACATCTGCATCATTCACTAGGAAAATTGCTTATAATCTTCAAATAGCTGAACCGTATTTATTTCATTACAGCTCAATAAAACCGGTCCACCAGTTAAAATATTAAAGAAGACACTTAAATGTAGCACCTTTTAAATAAAAGAAAACTATAGCAAAAGCACTTTGCGACGTACGACGGTTTAATATGCTTGTTGGTGTACACATCTAAGCACAGACATACATTATTTTTTAAAAACCAGGGCGATGTACAAAAAAATTTTTTAACATATACATACCATTCTATTGTTTCAATCCAATGGTCATACAATACAAAACTTTATTCCTTATTCTGTGAAAACAACGTACTCAAAAGGATATAAAGGTCTCGCGGATGTTGCCGATTTATTGTAATTGCATCCCCAAGATTATATTTTATCGTACTCCGGTATACTGTCAACAGTTACTTTGACTCACAAGAACAGCTACAACTGTATAAGTTATTATCCAACTCTATTATAACCATCTGTTAGTACATTAATTATACACAAGAATGATTCCTTGTACTTGAAACGCTAGCGATTACTAAATACCTCTCATATTACCATTTTAAATAATTGATTATCTAACTATTATAAGATATGTTACTTCTATCAACTGTCAATTAAAGAATTTATTTGTTTTAAAATACATTGTTGATGGAATCATTTCATTTCAGTTAATATTAATAATAACAACCAGTTTCCAGTAAACTATAATAGGCTTGAAAATATAGAAAGCATACTTGACGTATTTGCATTTTGTTGATCCAAAAATATAGGATAATAGGCTTATATAAAACGACAATGAATTCAAAATTACAAATTATCATCGTCTATTATTATTATGTAGTAATAAATCTCAAACGACGTCGCCGTTGATCGTTTTGACAGATGGCTACATCCAATAACACGTAAAGTTCGCACCGCGTGCTGCCAATGACTGGTTTAATGGTGGTACATTAAAACTATATTATCAAGAGGCGTTCACATAAGTTTACAGTAACCAGCTCCATTAGGTTATTCTAATCTTGACATGTATTATAAGATTCGGAGCATCACAATCTAGGTCAGTTGCTTAGTAAGGCGGATTTAACGCGTCTGCACGGTGAAGACATAGTTAACAATAGACTTTACGATGTCCAATTACAGCCGGTATGAATTACAATGTGACTTATGCTAGTTTACGGTAAATCTTTTCTCAATGAAATTATACTTCAAAATTTGAATATTTGAAAAGCCACCATTTTACCAAATTAACTCACATTTGTACCTTTAAGTTATGTCTTTATTTATATTAACTTGTGTGAAAAAATTAAGACTACACACATTTTGAATCATTTCTTTTGTTTTAATTTTACTAATATATCTTGTTGAACACGTACAGCAATGTAGTACGGCTACAACGATTAGCACATAAGTCAAAAAACCAGCATTATTTGTTAATACCTCGCCGTTTGTGCTAACGTTTACTTTTTCTTTTTATTTTTTTGGATTTCTCTTTACCGTAATTATGAACTGAATAAATTTATTATTAATAATATACAAGATGACATTTGAATACAACTTTTTATAGCACATAAATTATAGCTAACAAGGAAAGTTCCAAAAACTTACAACAGGACTTCTGTGTAACAATCCTAACAGTTTTCCATTGCGCTACGAAGACAGTTAATTACTTATTCAATGTAACTACTACATAACAAACTAGTGCACGGTTCATTCGCATTGCAGCATATTTTAAAAAAACTATCAGTTTGACATTGGTGCTTTTTCTATTAGGGTGTTAACAATAAAGGCTTTGTGGGTGTCTGTTAAAGTCTATTGAGCGTCAAATATGCGCTGAGTACAGCCTTGAAGCCCGATTTGTAATGAGTGAAAGGCGTTACTACCACATACATAGCATAGAACATGTGACTCAGCTGTAACTTTAAAGTGACCCAAAAATATTTTATAGTATTCTTATACATTCATAAAATCTTTACGATTAAATAAACTATCAAAAATTATAACTTTCGTGACTACGTTGTTGTTGTTTTAGTAACTAACTATTTTGTTTAAATTGTTAAATAGCACAGTATAACATAAAACTTTGTTATAATTTCCCAACGATTACTCATATATTTAACTTATATAATAGTAATTATAGTTAATACTAATAAATGATATTTGACTGAAATTAACTAATTATGACATGTAATCCGCAAAGTAAATCATTAATTTACTTTTTAAGTATTTCTAAACTGTAATGTACTATGACATTTTGTAACTACTATTCTTAACAATCAGGAGTTCATTATATGGTCATATGGTTCACAAATCATTTGTCTTTCAACAGTCCAGTATCCGATATCAAAAATTTGCTCTTGGTATAATACATCCTTAATACACTGCTAATTCTCTAAAACATTAAAAAGATATGGGAAGTTATATAATATTACAAGATAATAAGTACCGAGATATCAAGTAAAGTGCCAATCCCGGACAGCCTGTTTTAAGGTATTTAACTTTAGAAACAAGAAGTCATTTCGATACCAAATTACAATAAAAGTACAGTATTCAATTGCACGATGTTCATGCTCAAAGCTTTCAAATCGTTTGCAGAGACGTAACTTAATATCCGGTGTAACTGCATATCCGTGTTTCCAGCAAGGTTGCCGGTTCTCTAAGGGCACTAGAAACAATTGTCCTCCGCCAAGCGAGCTCGGTGAAGATCGTTATACGAAACTCACAGTAGGAATACATAACAGCTATGAACCAGCCAACTGCTCCCAATATCATGAGCATTGGACGTTGACATCTAGTTTATTTTGTAATGCGAATTAAACGTCAAATTTTGTCTAATGTAATCATAGACTTACACATCCTACATCATTGCTTAAATGAAATAGTAAATGGTAAGAAATACAGTCGCAGCGGATATTACTTTATATCCATTAATAGTTGTGTAAAATCGAACGACCATTTGCTCAATGTAAAACCAAATTTTATACGTATAATACGTATAAATATTATAAATCTTAAAAGAGATGTTATCTACGTAACAAACCAGAAAGGAAGAATTAGTCATCAAACTTTCTAATAAGATAAAATTTTTGAACATCTTTTTTTTCCAGATGCCAAAGATTATATTATATTTCTGACTTTATTATTGTCTGTATGTTGGTTTGTTATTACTAATCTTCAAAACGGCTGAACCAACTTTGATATAGCTTACACTCCAATATAATAATGTTCTTACGCATATTGTTTGATATATTTATAATCAATTTATAACTTATGTATGTTAATGAGGATAAAACAAATTAGCATGTGTAGGTGTTTTAAAAAAAAAATTATTTAATTACTTCTTACTTTATTGGAAATTTCAAATTTACTTTTTAATATCTTTCATCATTCATTTATAGTCATGCTGTTTTTATTATTATTTAACAATGACCTAATCCTTGAGTAAAAGTGTTAACCCATTGTTAAGTGAAATGAGGCCGGGGATGTTAAAGTGTGCTCGCCTAAAGTACTCTAGCTTTCATATGTTAATAGCCGGAACTTAGCAATGGTGTTATAGGTAACGATGTTTAACATTGTAAAAAAGTGTTAGTTAAGAAAATTTTAGGGTGAATAATATTTAAATATCATCGCTTCTTATCGAACTGCGATAAACAAATATGTAGATCGTTTTGCGCTTTAATAACATAGAATAAGTGTGTCAACACATTGCATAGTATTGCAGCGAGGTCCGTTGAAGCGTGAATCCACCGCTCTTCACGATAAGTCGTCGAACTCACACGCTCTATTTAAAAATATTTGCTTTGTTTCTCTGTATGCTTCAACATATACTGTTTATTACTTTAATTAGTGTACTACTGCTAATAATGTAATATAAAACTAAGCTCCTAACTAACCTAGGTTATTAAAAATTCTATCACCAAATCATAACTTACGTTTGTAGATTTCTACTTTGTTGTACGTTTTAAATTTTTTGTTTATAAATTTATGTATATAAATGAGTACCCTTTACATGTTCTTACTTTTTTACATTTTTTATATTAAATAGACCTACATTACATTGAAATAATTGAGGATGTTATTGAGTAAATAGATATTAATGAAAATAGTTTTGCAAACATTTTATGGTGTGTATCATATTTGCATAGTTTAGATTTTTAAAACACATTAATTTTAAAAGTATATGCTTGATGATATACGTGCAAATCAGTAAAACGCCATTTTCACTCGCCCTTAAGTGAAAGCGACATTCCTTTCGTTGTTGACAGAAATCCATACAAAGCTAAACATTTGCGTACAGAACATATGCAATATAGCTTTCACCTAGAACGCACCTGAAGTACATGTATAATTTAATACTGTTAAAATACTGATTTATTTGCATAAATAGTGCAATAATTTGGTTTAAAAATATATTGTTTATAAATATCAAATCATAACTTTTCAGGTTGGGAGTTGAAAGGCCTCCATTGCTACAAATTTTTCAACATAAGGCATTCTTGGGAAAAGGCTGCAGAATTATGTCGAAGGTGATTGTCTGTCTCTATTATATACATTTTTCTTTGATAGTAAAATCAGATTTTATTATAAAACAAAATAATGAAAATATTTTTTTCATCTTAATGAACTTTACAGACATTCCATAAATTTAAGAGACTATCTCGATTAAAGTCTTTAAAAAACCAATAATTGTTTTATTATAGAAATACTTTCTTCATAGATTAATTTCTGTTACGTTACACCAGCAAAGGCAATACTATTGCATCAAATATATAGTTATTATTCAGAATGTCATCAAAATTTTCAGGTACGGCAGCGAATTAATGGTTGTAGAGAGTTACACAGAAAACAATATGACTGCTGGTATGGTTCCATCTAGTCCTAGTAATAACCACTATTGGCTCGGTCTCGCAACTGTGGATGATCTTAGAACTAATACATTGGAATCGGCTGCAGGAGGCTTGGTCTCACAATATGCAGGCTATTGGGCATTAAGGCAACCTAACCCAAAAGACGGAGAATGTGTTGACGTATTTGTCACTTCTGACAAACAATCGTGGGAGTTGAATACCTGCGAAACCCTACTACCCTTTATGTGCAAGAGTGACGCTTGCCCAGCAGGTATTTTTACATTTTAATAAATAAGTTTTACATTCAGTTATCATTGCCCTGTCGCTGAAGGATCCGGGGCATCCCATTCATAACGGCTGGTAGCTTTCGCGGTAGGTTTAGTGGGTAGGGGCCGCCCAGGCCGAGTCCCACACACCCCTCTGGGCCCACCCATGGCACCGGCGGAACGTCCGTAAAAGGATTCAACCGCGTGAAAAAAAAAACATTCAGTTATCATATTGTTTTAATTATTTATACCGATGTTTTATTATCATTGTATCATTTATTGTAGGAACCTTCCATTGTTCCAACGGAAGATGTATAAACTCAGCCTTTAGATGCGACAAGCAAGACGATTGTGGTGATGCTTCGGACGAAATGGACTGTGCATCCGAATGTCACTTTTACATGGCTAGCAGTGGAGACGTGGTGGAAAGTCCTAATTATCCGCATAAATACCCTGGTTTCAGTGAATGTAAATGGACACTAGAAGGGCCACAAGGACAAAATATTGTATTACAGTTCCAAGATTTTGAAACTGAAAAGTCTTTCGATACTGTTCAAATATTAGTGGGCGGAAGGACAGAAGACAAATCTGTTAATTTAGCCACACTATCAGGAAAACAGGATCTCTCGAGCAAACTTTTTGTATCCGCTTCTAACTTCATGATTATTAAATTCAGCACTGACGGTTCAGTAGAAAAAAAAGGCTTCCGTGCTTCTTGGAAAACAGAATCTTCTAACTGTGGTGGCGTGCTCAGGGCTACGCCACAGGGCCAGGTATTAAATTCTCCTGGATATCCAAATGGTTACCCAGGTGGGCTAGAATGTGTATATATAATGGAAGCTCAACCAGGAAGAATAGTATCCTTGGAAATTCAAGACTTAGAACTAGAAATGAATAGAGATTACATTGTTATTAAAGATGGAAATACACCTTCAAGTCCAGTTCTCGCGAGATTAACTGGGCCTGGAGAAGAAAACCAAAAGGTGGTGATGTCTACTACAAATCATTTATATATGTACTTTAGGACAAGTTTAGGAGGCTCCAAAAAAGGATTTGACATGAGATATTCTCAAGGATGTAAGGCAACAATTATTGCAGCCAATGGAACGTTTACTTCACCGGCTTTTGGCCTGAGTAACTATCCAAATAATCAAGAATGTTTATACAGAGTTAAGAACCCTAATGGTGGCCCTCTTTCACTAAAGTTTGATGAATTTAATATTCATCCGTCTGATGTTGTTCAAGTTTTTGATGGATCAAGTACAAACGGATTAAGATTGCATTCAGAAAATGGATTTACCATTAAACCAAGAATAACTTTAACAGCTTCAAGTGGAGAAATGCTGATTAGATTTGTATCTGATGCACTACACAATGGATATGGATGGAAAGCCACATTTTCTGCGGGTAAAGTCTATCACATACATATTAAGGAGTTAATCTCTACAATAGAGTTTAAACGATAATTATTCTGATTTAATATTTCAGATTGTCCGCCACTAAAATCAGGCGTAGGCGCTTTAGCTTCGAACAGAGATACTGCCTTTGGAACAACTGTTACATTTTCATGTCCAATAGGTCAAGAGTTTGCTACAGGAAAATCAAGAATAGTAACTCAGTGTCAAGACGGAGGAAATTGGTCAACTACGTACATTCCTAGCTGCCAAGGTGACCTCATAAAAATATTCATAATTCTATTGACTTTTCTTTCTTTTTAATTCAAGTATTAACGTGATAATTTTTCTTACAGAAGTTTACTGCGGACCTGTACCCCAAATCGACAATGGATTTTCAATAGGTTCGACAAACGTAACTTATAGAGGTGTCGCTACTTATCAATGTTACGCAGGATTTGCTTTTCCAACTGGACAGCCTATTGAAAGAATATCTTGTTTATCGGATGGGCGATGGGAGCGAACACCGACGTGTCTTGGTAAAAACTACATCAGTCATCGTAAAAATAAAGCTTCTTGCCACCATTCAATATTATTGCTATAACTCTTTACTTTATCCACCATTCCAATTGCACTTAATATAATCGTCATATTTTTTCAGCATCTCAATGCATAGCACTTCCTGATGTTTCACACGCCAATGTTACAATTTTGAATGGCGGTGGACGAAGCTATGGTACTATTGTGCGTTATGAGTGCGAACCGGGTTACGTACGTACTGGACAACCTGTTCTTTTATGTATGAGCAACGGAACTTGGTCCGGAGATGTCCCAACATGTTCAAAAGTTCTTTGTCCCAAATTCCCAGAAATTAAAAACGGATTTATTGTAGATCAAAGTCGGGTGTATATGTTCGGCGACGAAGCTAGAGTGCAATGTTTTAAAGGTAATATAAAATATTATTCTTTTTATACTACGTAGTGACGAGATAAGTAAGTCATTTCTCTTTCTCCTGCCCTAGTCCCACTTTATGTAGGGTCGGCACAACATGTTCTTCTCTTCCAGTCTCGCCTATCAGCCG
>DWLS01007364.1:0-10788 GCA_018246255.1 Pachliopta kotzebuea | reverse complement strand
ATACAATAATATATCAGCTCACGTAGTAGTGTACAATAATCAAAACAACTATTACATTATTATACATTTTGTAACAATTATGGATTATTAAATACATTTTAGAGTGAAATATAAACAATACAAAAGTATACAGAAATTAATTCTCAATTCATTTCATTTCTTTTTGTACGAATCAATAGAATTACTGTTTTCCCAAGAAAATATTTATAACTAGTAATTTTTTCTTTAATATCTAACAATAATAGTCTCAAATAAGTCTTATATATTTGTTCATTAGTTGATAATAAGTCGAAAAAAATTTTTTTTTAATTGATGAAATTGTTAAGAGTCCTCGAATGTTTGATTTACAAACGCAATTTTTTGAGTTTGTGAATTATCATACATATCTAAAGAAAAATATATATTCATTTAATTTCAATATTCAGAAGTGTTTATGGTTAACTAATTTATTTTTATAACCTACGGTAGATGAATATCATTGTCATAAACCATTAATTTCACATAAATTATTTTGATTACCTACAGTCAATAATTTATTATCAGAGAATCGACATTAGGATTATTATTTACATTAAAAGTTATTATTTATTTATTAAGTTGCGTCATATAAATAACATCATTTTGAACTTATAGATACAAAAGTGTACAGTATAAAGTTTAAATGCTATTTATACAATTACATAATAGGTAAGTAATTAAGCTTTACTATTATATTTTACTTAAATATCTCTTGATGTAACAATAAAACAATTATTACAGAGAAACTATTTTATGTTTTAATCGTCGTAAATTCGCATATATATATATATATATATTTAAAAATCGTCAGTATGTACTAGGTCACGCCTATCATTAATGTTATAGCAAATTTGTTCGAGTAACGTTGACCCACGTATTATACAAAATATATAGTTTAATCCGTAAATGTATGAAGCTTTTCATTTTATTATCTAAAGTGTAAACATATGAGAAATGATAACCAGATTTATCACCAAAAACTATATAGATCACCATTGCACGTTGATCTCTTCGAAGGACATTATATGAACATCTTGTAATCCAGTGATTTTTGTTGTGTATGTTAATGATTATTAAACAAATGACGTTACAATTAATAATTAAATTAATTCGGGTGTAAGGATGACTTGCAAATGATTTACAGCAATTAAACGTCATGTAATTATGTCTATTAAGGGCGAGGCGAACCCCTAGCCGAATAGGTGGGAACGTCACTCAGTTATTAAGAATGATGATTTTTATTTCACACTTTCATTACATAATTTCTGCTTAGTTACGAGAGAGGTGTGAGAGATTTTATTTTTAGGTTTATCCTGTAAACAGTACTTAAAAAACATAGTTTATTTATAGCTTAATATAGATTGAAGAATACATAAATAGAGTCGCTGGGAGCCATTGGATCCAAACAGCACAAGATCGTATTTTGTGGAGTACTTTACAAGAGACCTATGTCCAGCAGTGGACGTACATCGCTTGAAATGATGATGATAGATTGAAGGCTGGGTTTATTATAACCGAAAAATTGTCTTGATAGCCTAGTGGTTTGAAAGTCTGCCTTCCATTCCGAAGGTACTTGACCCGAATCCGGCTTGCACCAATAATTTTTCCGATTTACGTGCAGTTAGTATAAAACTAATTAATATCACGTGCTTTAAGCCAAGTAACAAATTGAGTAGCTATAAAAAAACCGAAACTGTATAGGAAGAAGAAGGTTACAGTATACAAAGATTTCCACTCCAGTCGGTCAGGCGTTGTAAGCGGTTTCCTACAAGTTTCACCATACGAATAATGCACTATACCATTAAAAATATGGTATACGTTTTAATAGCAATGTAATGATGAAATAACTTTTAATATTTATTTTTTAGTATATACAGAAGTATGAATATTACTAGACACAGAAGAGTCATGTAAAGCTTTTAGTTATAAGCTTTCATATATCATTTCATATATATATTATTATTATCGTGTGATTCAATGAAGTTACTAGGGTAATGGGAATTCAGAACTAACAAGCCGACAATTTCAAACTACTGTATAAAAATCTTAACTAGCTTATAGTCATGGGTAGAGGTGTACGTAAATGCTTGATACTTTGCTTCAATTAACCAATAAAATGCTATGTACTTATCTATTTTGAATTTAAGTATTTCATACAAATTGAGGTAAAAAATTGAGTACTCTCACAAATCCATTAAAACTTATATCAAAGTCGAGTTTAGCAACAAGGTAAATGGTTTACCCTGATCCATTACCCCACGGGTGACATTCACTGATTGATCGACAACAAAAGAAATACATTATAAAGTTAAGACAACTCTCAACTTTATAATATCTTATTTCTTTTACACTTAAAAGCTATATACCTGTCTGAGTCACTTTAGGTATTAAAGTCCAAGAGCAATATTTATCTAATTTTGTTTTTTTATAATTTCTGTACCCCCTCAAAGTTGGACAGTGAATTACTTACTCTTTATTCTTTACTTTACCAACTATCTTTCATATCATCCCTTCAAAATATTATATTAACACTTTACTCTCCCTACACACATCTACCACATTACCATCGTTATTCTCTTTACATATTTCGGTTTGCTTATATCATAATATTTTCTTCAAACTATTTCTTGGCTTCTTCGAACTTTTCCTTCTGTTTTTCCTTTTGTGCATGCGGTATTTTTATTCTCCTATTACTTTACGAACTGCTTCGACTCGACTTGATGGGCAAAGTCGCAGGTAAAAGCAGTGTCGGTCGTACGAAGAAGTCGTATTTGTATAACATCAGGGATTGGACGGGAATTGTGAGTGCCGCCCAACTGTTAACCCTCGCAAGAGACAGGATAAAATTTGGTGAACTAACCACCAACCTTCGCTAGTCGGAGAGTTACTTAAGAAGAAGAAGATGACTTTTATATTCCTTCATGTTTTCTTTTCTTTTGTCGCCCTTTATTATATTTAATTACCTCTTAGATAACCGCTCTGCATTATTTCAAGAATACTCAGCGACTTTCGTCCACACTCATCAGGGAATATAATTTAGTTTAAGGTTACCTCTATCATATCATCGGCCCATAGACGTCCACAACTGGACATGGGCTTCCTCAAATAGTGGGAAGATTTGGGCTATCTCCTACCACGCTGACCCAATGCAGTTTGGTAGTGAGCCGAGGCTTCGTTTGTTGTTTAGCAAGGTTCACTACAAGCAGGTTAAGTAGACTTGGATTCCGAGAGTTGTTTATATTATTTATTTATTCCTTAATGCACACAGACAAGTACATATAAAGTCTGAGAACTTCTCTTAATTAAAGCAATGATTGGGTCCCCATGAATAAATTTGTTCGTACCGATATACTTATGAATTTTTATTAATTATTATTATTATATGTATGAGTATATTATGTATTATTAATATATCTATATTAAGTATATTATATCTGTTTTATGTATCTAATTTAATGTTGTGTATGTACTATGATACAATTTAATATTATTTTTATATGTATTATCACACACCTTTTACTTTAACTGCTCCATACACCTGCTACTTCATCACATCTCTGCACCACCCAAGGTAGACGGTAAGGTAATGCCAATGGCATTAAGTCCGCCCTTTGCATTAGGTGTTAGAAAAAATAAGTTAATATATAATAAAAATAACATTCATGAAGTACCACAAAGTAATTAAGTAGAGTAAGTCGTAATTAATATTAATAATAACTTTGTTCCTCTTAAAACAAATATACAGTTTTATACATTTTATTTGGTCCGCGGTTTCTTAATTAGGAGTAAAAACTGTATTTCGGGAACCAAAGCCAGCTTAACTCTAAAAAGAGTTCTCTTGTTGTGTGAGATCCTTTCCCTTCATAATGTATTCTTAGCTAAATCGCGAAGTAGAATAGCTTAGCAGTAAGTTAGTTAAAAATTTCAGTTATTTTAATGATTACATGATATTTTTATACAACAATACAACAGACTCCTTCTCCAGAGGTTAAGGTACAGTTTATGTTTATATACTTTCAGCTCGTGGAGTCCGGATCCGCGAGCTCAGGGTCCGATGAAGCTTTCACGGCCATAATAGTGGCCGAAAGCATCGACATCATCCGAATAAAAAAAAAATCCTTCTCCAGACTGTTGTCAGGATGCGCCTGTCCGTCTGTTTATTGCGTCCCGCGGTAGTAACGCGCGCATCGTGCCCTCGTAATTGTGCTTCGGTACGGAGAGCTCTCACTGTAATTGTCAAACAAAGCGTTTGAAAGCAAAGCACACCCCCCACCCCCACCACCACCCTCCCCTCAACTCTCCGACCGCTGCACATCAATGGACTTTGTTGCCTACAGTCCCACACAAAAGCAACAGTTTGCCGCGACCGTCGCTAAAATCTCTTGAAACTCGACAAGCGACGCCTGTTACACGGAATTCAGCTTTAATAGTTAACGCACAGAATTAATTTTCTAACTTTCAATAGGGTCCTATTAACGTGAAGAAATGTCCGGAGTAATATTTACTTTAGTATTAGTAAATTTTTCAGAGAGAACTTAATTTTTTATACAAACACTCGCAGCCGGCCGGCGGGGCACCTGAATGCATTGATCGCGCACTAAACATTTTATGTTCCCGTGTACGTATACTAGTATAGCGTGTGGTGGTTGTATAAGAGAATTGCACACTATTTGCTCCCCTGGGTGTAATGTGAGACCCGTAAGGGTATAGATAAATAAGGGGTCCGATAGCAGCTTTTATTCTTCCTATAGCAGCATCTCGTTTTTTTTCCGTTGGGATGAAAGTTAAGTTGAAGTTAGCTAATAAAAAACATGTAGTAAAAGAATGTGAGATGGAAAACTGTAAAAAGGAGAAAAATTAGGGAAATGGAAAGGAGTATAAAATAATAAAAGGAAAAGATAACCGAGAGAAAGACCCAAAACAAAAGAGGAAACGCTAGAAATAAAATATAGCTAATATATATTTAACAAGCACAAATGTAATACAATATATTAGCTCTATGCTCCCTGTACATTATTTACAGAGAAGTAATTGTCTTTTTGTTATTATTTATATGCAATAGTATGGTAAAGAATATTTATTGCTCAAATTATTTCCTAAAAATCTCAAGACATATCATTTGCCTACGACGATCGTCTTGAAAGAGTCGATTCTTCTAAATATGACCAGTTAGTGCATGCTCTGCTGATTTTTCATACTGCTGGTAATTTGACAGCCTTTTTTTCGAAAGGTAATCTTCGAGAAGATACCTTGCCTTCTAGAGGAAAGTAAAACTATGTGGAGATTTTTATCCACTAAAAGCCCCCACGGTGGTCGCCCTCAGCATTTGGAAAGGTCACTGGATCTCCGTTCGGAACACAACCACGGCCACTTTAACACTATGCTAGCCCGTCCCGGGGACTGAATCATGCAGTCCTCAACATCTTCGTATATACTGACACGACGGCCGGAGACCACGTCCAGGCAACGTCTTCCTCGGAGTCGCTTATGCGATGAGAACCCCCATCATAACCGGCTGCTACCCCAAAGGCCCCGCTAAGGTAGGGGAATACCATTCGCCGGTAGTTTGCAGCCTCGCACAACGCAGCAGTACTGTCGTGTATAATTTAAATTAAAGGCATCAAATCGCTTGGGAGTCGATTAAGTGAATCAGTGAACGTTATATGTTTTGCTCTAACGAGCACCCACGGGATTCGCGGCCAACTTGGAACTTGGCTTTAATAGAATAATTAACAGTTTGGATGGCTGTACCACCGCGTTATGACACCAACTTGATATGTTATGTGATAGGAGAGCGGCGAGTGTAGATAACTTTAATGGACTTGGGAAACTAAGCAATGAATACGAAACGAGAACTGTGCATGTGGTACCATTTAGATTTTACACTAATTGGAAAAAAATTACCACAAAAGCAAGTATCCTGACAAAATTTTAAAGAAAAATACTGAAAGTTGCAGAAGAATAGAGAGAGGACTTGAGAAGTATAATCATGCTCCATATAATAACTTTAGTATTTTTTACCTACCTTAGAGATGATGGAGAAAGATATCCGTATATGATAATCATATAGGTTTACCGAAGCATTTATCTGCACCACTGTACAGTAGTATGAAAACATTGGAAACTAGCAATATCACTAGGATAATCTAAATAATATCTAAATGTAGTAAAATCAATATTAAACACATTTAATGGTAGTGTAAGTAGCGCCTCATTGTCACTCGTGTCACTTAGCATTAAATGAATATATAAACTTGTGGGATCGATAAGTCGAATAAAACTAAAAAACTTTGATGTTGTCCTGAGAGGGTGGAATTTATTTCAACGGCGTAATTTAATATTATCATAAGTTGCGATAGGAGCCGTAACAGCCGGCCAGGGGTCCCGCGGGTGCCGCAGGGATCGACGGGGGAAGTGATATTTTGTAGGCCTTATGTGGTTCCCTTACTATGTTTATTGTTTTACTGCGTTTCGTATCTTACCGTTATCGCAAAGGGAAGACTAATACAATAATATGAATTTCTTTGTATACTAAATATTGAGAGTTGGGTGAAAATACTAACGAATCAAATCCTTATTTAAACGACAATGTCCTTCCGTCCGTCTGTCCGTCAACAATTTCCAATCTCGAGAACTACAAGGTGTAGGAGCTGGTGCTGAAATTTGTCATACAGACAGGTCTCGCTTAGATAAGATCAGAGCCGTTGGAGTTTTGTTGGTATGTGGTCGACTTGAAGAGTTGTGGGTGCACAAAGTTTCACAATTTGTATGGGCCACTTGTATATATTAAAAGTCTAACAAACCTCATTAAATATATCACACATATAAAAATTTTCATACATGGTAGCTTTATACAATGTGGTTTATAGTAGATATCGCGGGAGAATTGTACATTTTTTTACTACCGAACAGTAAGTAATTTGTAATATATCTGCATTTGGTTTCGCGTTATCGGAAACCAACGCAAGCGGAACCGCAGTCGCAGATCGTAAGGAATAACAGTAACTTTGCGAGTACTCCTCCTCCGCCTCCACCTCCTGGGGACGTGCCGACGTTTCGACGACTCGTTAAGGTCTGAAGAAGCTACAGCTCCATCCTCGGTTTAGATATACGAAATCGCATTTTATTTATCTAACAATACAATGAACGTTTCAAGATACATATAAACCGTATTCGTAATTCCACTGTATCATAGAAAGTAGTTAAACAAAGACCAGCTTACGTAGTACCTGATGCTCTTAGAGGCGTCCTGTATGAGATATTGTATACTGCACACAAAATATAAAAGTAGGAAGTTCCCAGCTCACCACCTAATATTCAAGAGATGTTTCGAGGATCACCAATGCTAAATACTAAATTACTAGTTTTCAGCTCAGGATATCTACGAGCGAAATATTCATTGCAATGTTATGAACTTTGTCAACTGATCTTCCTTGTCTCATTACCTTCATAATACTGCAAATAACATTTCTATATAATATGATATTTTCTTAAAACACGTTACACGCGCCTCAAGGTGAGCTCCAGATTGAAACGTACTCGAAGCTGTCACCGGATCAACCCGCAGACGAATCCGACACCAGCAGCTGTTGAACAATTTGTCAGTTTAACGCTCTAATTCATATCGTCACTTTACACCCATTGCGAAATGTGGGATTGTTTACATACCAATCAGTATTTATACCGCTGCCACATTTTCAATCGATCATACACCACTTGACGATTCACCGAATAACAGCTTCCGCTACAAACGCGACTACCTCAAGATGGTTCAGAAACTGGTGGTACTGTTCGGACTCATTGCGTCTACTACCTGCATGATACTGCACCGGGAGCCCATACCGCTGTACCTACCCATCCAGTACCAGGAGCTGCCGACGCCAAAGTATGACTTCGCTTACGAAGTCAACGACGCGCACACCGGCGATTTCAAGAGACAACAAGAGACTAGGAGAGGTGACACAGTGCTGGGACAATACTCCCTTCTTCAACCCGATGGTATTACGAGGACAGTGGAATACAGAGCGGATGACCATAGTGGGTTTAACGCGATCGTCAATAACGAGAGAAGACCCAATGCTCCATCTGATAGGCGGAATGAGAACGAAAATGACGGATCTGTGAGGCAGTCGAACGACAGGCCGCAGGTGGAGGAGTCATGGCAAGTTCCCAACGAGCAACAGCCAACCCACACGCCGCTGACCATCTCCCACACATCTCTCATCCATCAGTCCTATTCCAATCGACACAACCCTTGGGCTTAATATTAAGGCTACGAAACCCCGATGCAGAGATGAAAACAGACGTCCACAAGAACAATGATCAACTTCATGTCTTCTTTCATAACTTTCTTTAATTTAAGCAATTACTAGAACGAAACTTGGAACTGTGATAGACACACACTGTACAGATATCAAATAGAATCACAACATTCCATCACAATCATTAATCAACTAGATATATATTATCTATCTATTATATTATCCTATATTTAAAGACACACGCTTTTTTACTTTTATAAATATATGCATTTTATAATGATTTTTTTGTATTCATTCCTCAATATTTCAATATTTATCATCTGGTATTCCTAAGCTGCTTAAGTCTGAAGATTTCATATTTTAAAAACAATACTGGTGGTACTGGTGGTAGATCTCTGATGCCGGAGACCGTCTAGGTAGGTACTACCCATGGTAATGTTTTGAACGGAGATCCCGTGACCTCTCCAAATGCTGACGACCACCAAAAGTAAATTCTCCCAAAAGGTAAGGTATCATTCCAAAATTTCCCTCCGAAAAAAAGCGTAAGTACCACAGCAGCTTCTATTTCTACCGATAAATAATAGTATGCAAACATTATTGTGTTCCAGTTTGAAGGGTGCTGACTCAACCCCTTACGTCTCAAGGCGATGAACGCAATGTGGTGTTGTGTATACCATCTTAACCAGCACTATATTATGGGCAAGCGTATCACTTACCATCATGTGCGCCTTGCTGATCTCGTCGTCACGTCAAAAAAAAAATCATTATTAAATTAAATTCCATCATTACAGTTATACAATATGGATAAATCAAAATTTTCTGTATACAATATTTTTCTGCTCATCATCATCATCATCAGCCGATAGACGTCCACTGCTGTCTCCTTCAAAGATTTCCATACGGATCGATCATTTTCTGCTCTCATTCACCAGTTTCCCACAACATTGTCCAGATCATCGGACTACCTTCCAACATCACACAAGGAAGGGAGTTTTGTTTTCAAAATAGAAAACAATTTGCAGCAAATCCATTTTTTTTAATTGAAGAAACTGAACTAACACCGATATCATAGATAGCTGCGCTTCCGTGAAAACCAATTAAAATTTCAATTATCTGTATCCAATCGAACTGTTCTTGATACCTCTGAATATTTAAAGGTCCGACGGAATATTCAAGAAATTATACGAATGCAATACCATGTTCGTAGCCTCCATCACCTCTATATCTTTTTTTTGTCACGGGGAAAATCTTCTAAAGATACTCGGCTTCTTGGGGGAGAAGTCAGGGTTATGTGGGATTTATACCCACTAAAACCCCTTCGGTTGTCATCCTCAGTGCATTCCGGAAGGCCCTGGGATCTCCTACTCACCGGTAATAAACTTACTGGGATTCATTCTATTAGTAACGAAATTTTTGTTATACTCGTTAATTTTCGTTTCATTAATATAATCATATATATATTTATTGGTAAGTCTCAGTTACATGGAATCGTCTAAGTAGGTACCACCGCGGCTCCTATTGCAGCTGACAAACAATACTGTTCGAATATTTCTATATTCGGTTTGATAGGTGCTGTATTCTAGTGAAATTACTGGGGTAACGAGACTTGACACCTTACGTCTCAAGGCGACGAGTGCAACGTGATGCTATCAGTTACCATCACATGAATGCTTCTCTCATCTTGTGGCATAATAAAATATATGTACTTAAAAATATAAATATCTTCATGTATGTTTATTTATATATACATATAATACGTGAAACAAATTAAATATTCAACCGACGGCGTACGATCTTCAATCAATCAATCTTTCCTCAAGAGATAAGTAATACATCATACATATACTTTTAGTAGCGAAATGTTTGCTAAGTGCTTGCTTTGTAAGACGAAGTTACCCAGTTCAATTCCAGAGCCACATATCGCAGAATTACGATCGTGTCCGCACGTAACAGATATAATATTCTCATTATATTTAAAACCACTTGAATTTGATGACGAAACACATGAAAAAAAGCTTTTCTATCAAGTTATAACCACTGTTGGAAACTAAGAGAAAAATAAGCGCAAGTAGCAGTCGCAGCGCGGAAAGTTCCTCACAGTTAAAGTAACAAAACGTTCCCTGAATTTGTACCGCTGAAGCAATTACATTCATAAACCCATACAAATAAGCGCTAAATTAGCTCGTCGGCTAAACGAATAAAACACTCCCGCCTCCGCACAAGTCATTTCCATAAACGAATTTAAGTTTAAAGGAAACGTAGCTCGTAATTGATTACGGCAGGAGTGCGTTCCTTACTTAATCAACTTCGGTACATGGCTTTGAAAATTTCAATACTCTTTAACTTCTATAACAAAATGAAGTGTGCTTTAAATTTAACGCGTGTATTTATGTCTGCGTGAATTGGCATAGCTCCATACCGCAATCACAAATTCACTCTGTAGAACCTGACTCCCAAGGAATGTAAGGGTTCCCATACTCACGGGACCCAAGCCAAACTCACCTGCTCA
>DWLS01007363.1:0-10792 GCA_018246255.1 Pachliopta kotzebuea | reverse complement strand
CACTTGCTAGGTTAATGCGCTTTACCATCATCGATCACATCTTAACTTAACACCAGGTGGGTTAGGGGTCAAGCTTTAACCTATACATAAGTAAAAAAAAAAAAAAAACCTTAGTGTTATAAAAAATAACTTTAACACTTATCATATTGACAAAACAATAGGTTGATAAAGAATAGATTAATGATGATATGGAGTTCACATTTTTTTTATTCAATTCATTCATTTATTTATTGTACAAGTCGACGAGACGAGGACGGCTTTCACCTAATGGTAAGTAATACGCATGCCCATAACAACACTGCGTTGGTGAAGATGGGTATACACAGCAACACATTGTACTCGTCGCTTTGAGACATAAGGTGTTAAGTCTCATTATCTCAGTAATTTTCTAGCATACAGCACCTTTCAAATCGGAACATAATAATGATTGCTCATTACTATTTGTCGGCAGCAATAGGAGCTGCTGTAGTATCTACCAAGATGGTCTTCGGTAAGAGAGACCTACCACCAGTAACAAAAGTTGGTTATTTGTCATTTGTTAGTGCATAGACAACTAGGGTAACTTAGTCAACTACCAGGTTAACTTACAGCGGATAGATATAGTAGGGCCTGTTAATTGTGTTAAAGATTACCTACCCAGTTTGTAAGGGATCAGCGTTGGAATGGATGGCATCCCATGCAGCCTCGAAGTTGTAGCTCCTGCCGCCTCCAACGCAGTTGCCTCGTTGTCCACTCTACAAAAAAGAAAAAAAAGGGGTTAGTATGGATTCCTGTTCTTTATATTTTTTAAATTTATAAGTTTACGTAATTATTTATTAAGATTTTTAGATACAATAAAATGTAAAAGAAAGTAAAGAAATCTGATACATGTATTATTAGCGTCCGTCATTCTGAAACAATTGATTTACAGAGTTGTCATAAAGCATACACTTATGATATCTAATATAAGTAATTCAGTAATTCAATATAATGGGATGGACTTTGACGTCACAATAGCATATATTTTCTAATGTATATATTTCTTAAATTTTCTCGAAAATTTATTTCAAGACCATTAAGTTAGGATATTACTTTCTTTAGGCCTTTTTTTAAGAAATCATAGACAAATTGATGAATATATATATCAAGAGTAATAAAATTTATAAAGAAATAATATTGTCTTGATAGTCCATAAGTAGTATCATGTGGCTATTACTATTGAGCGGTAAATTCATATCTACCCTCTTCCACGTGATTACGACTCATATGGTACGCCATTAGCAGTAAATGATGTCATTATTTTGGTCCGAAATAATTGCCCTTAGCAGCGGACTAATGACCGGCCGCAGTCCACACATAATCTTTTCCATCTTAAATGGTCTGAAGAGTTAAACTGCCTCCATGGCTGCTTTCATTGTGATATAGAGATCTTCGGTTCGATTCTGGAACCTTTTTACTTGTGAATTTTGAAGATTGGCCTTCCTTCTAGCTGCTGTCTTAAGAACTGTAACTTTCAGTATTCCAGCTGTCACAACATGTTAGAACCTGTGTATTTATAAACATAACGATAGAAAGTATATGCTAGTACTTGTGGTAGGTATTTGTTGTCGGACACAGTCTCGATATGTACCACCGCAGCATATTAAGGGTGAAGGGTGCTGTATACTAGTGAAATTGCTGGGGTAACTAGATTTAACATCTCATGTCTCAAGGTGACGAGCACTATGTCGTGTGTTATCTATACTAGCGCCACGTTGTTATGGGCAAACATATAAATTACCTAGCTTGTCTCATCGCTATAGAGAATTAAAAAAAAGTAGAATATCTACACTTTACTATATTAGCTGGTTACTACAACAAACTCCAAACCGCTTGGTTACTTGAATAGTTGTTATTTAAGTATGGCAGTAATAAATTTAGTCGGGAACTATTAATCGTGTTGCACGGAAAAGTGGAAGAAATCATTAATATCAATAACAATGTAAATCCAAGTATAGTAGAGCGAAGGGAATCAGCTGTGAAGATAAATGGAGTGGAAGCTTATGGAGCGTTTAGTGAGACGTCCGTATAAATGTTTCGTGAACTCGTTGTGTGCGGTTGCATTTTGCAATGCGGATCCCGACAGGCGTTCGTGTATAGAAATGAATAAAAGAAACGGAGCAACGAGATCGGAGCTTATTAGCATTTCCACTGAGCTAACAAGAAACGTGATTAGCTATTGTACATGATGTTTAGAATAAAGATGTGGTTAAAGCGATCATAAAACAGTTGTGGGCGAACTTGGAAATGCGAGGGTTTGATCAGATTTGAAGAATAAATCGGAAGGAAGACGTGCATTTAGAAAAGATTATAAAGAAAAGAAACACAATCCACAATTAGATAGACATTAGCTCTGAGGTCTAGTAGAGAGAAAATGAATTGGGCTGCTTATATTGTTACTTTGTCTTTCTCTCTTGACTTTCTTCAGCAAAAAAAACATATTAGACCTTGGCGCGAACGAGACTTGGTTATAAGGTTTTGAGCTTTTTTTAGTGTAGTTAACTTAACTTGATTCTTATCGTGATTTGCTTGGAGTATTGTTTATTATTATTATATATTAGGTGACTATGGAACGGTCATTGCAATGTCGTAAAAAATGTGTTTTGTTTATAAATATTAAGTTTTTGTTATCATCAAGTTACAAAAAATTTTAAAAAAATGTAAAAAATGAAGTTACTATGTCTTTTGACTGAGTCTCTTTTATAAAGAAACTAAAATCTTATAGCGATGTGATGATAATTAACCATTGTTGTACTTGTAATCCAGGCGGTTGATAATGATGTCACAGATAATACAAATACATATATCATAAGTGATTTGTTACGGACTAAAACTTACAGCATAACGAATTGAATTGGGGTTCAGGATCAGCTGTACAAGGGCGTCGATGTTGCTGGCCTGGACTTCAATGTACTTGAGCAGGGCAGTGCGGAGGGCCGCCTTGTTTCCACTGACGTACGCGTTCACTAACTGTAGATCAGTTAAAATAGTTATTTAACGATTTAAACAAAGTTCAAGTACCAATAATTTTTTCGGGTCGTGCAGCTACTGGTTTTGTGAGGAGTAAACCTCGTTCTGATAGAGTTTGAAACCAATTAAAAATTTTAAGAAGCCGAAAATAAAGGCCAGCGCTCATGCTGTTAGTGAGAATGAACAGCCAAGAAGTTCTATAAGAAGTCTGTAAATGGTCTCTTAGAGGAGTAGGTTCGATTCCCACTGACCATGAGGGGTAATAAAACATCTTGAAAAAACAGATTCAATCTATGATATTTAGTTTTCGCGGACACATGGCATTTATCAACCAAAACTTGGTCCGGGTGGTGGATAAGTGATCATGGTTGTTTCATAGTGAGATTCCGTCCCAACAGTGGGGATATTATGATGATTATATAGTATTCATAATTATATTTAAGTAAGTTTTAGTTGACTAGCATCATTCCTCTTCATCACTAGTTTTCATGAAAAATGTTAAATAAGGTAAATAATTACCTCAGCAGCTGCGCAAGCGTCGCCAGGATTGCCATATGCAAGCTCCCCGAGGATAGCAAAGGCTTGACCGACAGCCAAAGCCTGGCTGTTGGAGTCAGGCTGATTGGCCAGATCGTTGAGGATCTGACGAACGGTGAGGATGTAAATGTTGGTCTCACCACCATCGACTAGGACATCGAAAGCATTCTCGATGGAAGAACTAAAGAAGAAGCAATGGAAAATTGCTTAGATTAGTAACTGATTGGTTAAACAGCACAAGTTTGTTTTGGCTTTTCGTTTTAAATAAATAAGGAAGTTTATTTGTATGATGAAAGAGAATTAATAATTTTGATAATGTATAAGACGTCTTATTTTGTTACTACACTTGTTTGATAATTGTATAATCTAAGTTAATATTTCTTATATATTCTTTCGATCTTAATAAACTCTTCTGTTCAGGAATTATAAATTTATTACAAACAATTCATGCTCTCATTTTTTTATCTCTTTTCTCCTTCTGTGTTTTCCGAAAAAAATTGTTTATAGCTATAAGGCCGCCCTTGCTCACATTTAGATTATAAGTTTACTTAAGTTTTTTCCCTGTACTGTATTTCACTGTATGTGAGCAATAAAGAATTTATCTATCTAAAATGTATAGACTAGTAAAACTATCACTATGTTTAAAATACATGATTCCTTTAAAATCTTTTCTTTTAAATTATTGTTTTCTATAAAATTACTGTTGATAAAAGTTACTTATATAATGAAGTATTAAAATATTATAGGAGAACTGATAATTTATTTTTAGTATCTACAAGAAGATCGGAATATGTTGCAACTTTGGGAGAGGATGAAGTCGTTGACTTATTCAGGCTTTACATACTTTTATCCAACAGGAAATAAAATGAATTTATAGCAACAATAATAATAGTCGTCGTGCTGGTAAAAGTTGAGGAGATGTAAGATGTATCATACCTTGGTTTACCATTGTCAGCTACAGGCGGTATCTCGTTCACGTTGTATTGGCTGACCGACACGGAGGGAGCGGCGAAAACGCTCTAGAAAATTTCATTACTATTAAATAACAAATACATCAATCGTATATAATTTTTTTACAAAATGGTATGTTACGAAAAGGTCATGATGCCTCTGTTACTGTAGGAGTCGATAACCTTTTATTTTTTAGATTAAGCGACGAGACGATCAAGGCGTTCACGTGGTGGTAAGTGATACGCTTGCCTATAACACGGTACTGGTTAAGATGGTATATACTGTACCACATTGCCGCCTTGAGACATGAGGTGCTAAGTTTCGTTACCCCAGTAATTTTACTACCTTACAGCACCCCTGAATCCAGAACATTATAATGCTCATCTCGTTGCACCGTCAAATATATATTTAGTTTAATAACTTGATAAAAAGTTGCGAATATTCTAACAGTTGATTTCTCGTATAATTTTTGAGATCGTATAAAAAAAACCGTAACTCATAATAATCGCAAAGTGATATACGTGTATTAAAACATTTCCAGAGTACGGGATTAAATGGTGACAGTTTTCCAGCAGTTGTCACAAACTGTATCCGGCGGGAGCTGCGATGTCGGGGGCGAGGCTTTAGCGTCTCTCAAAGGTCAAAGAGGGATTTAACTAACTGCCAATGTTTGATAATGTTTTAACAAACACCAGAGACACTCGCTGTAGTTATATTTCTAGTGTTAAATGAACCAATTAAAATGGCCAATGTTTCATATCGAACATTAATTTATCATTACCTATTTCATTATCAGGGTGTAAAGGTTCCTACACAACACCTTACGGAACTCAAGCCAATCTCATCAGCTCGTAGTGCATTCTTCTAATAACAAACAGGGCTCTGGCTCAATTGGTGGATTTTGGGTCCAATAGGTGGACTTAATGCCTTCGGATATTCTCCGCTAGTAAACCTAGGAGGTTATAGATGCTGTGGTAGGTGAAGTAACCGAGATGAAATTTATACAGAAACATACATTTACAATTTTTTTTCATTATTTACATATATATATATATATAATGTATAAAAAGATAAATATAAAGATATACACATATATACATAAATTAATAAATACATACAAAATTAATTAGTCAGGAATGATTTTTTTTTGTTGAACGTTCCCATTCGTGTTGTGGGTAAGAGCCTTTAGTTTCACTTCTTTTCTTTTCTTTCGTTTTTTTCCTCCTTTCTCTAATTCACACTTCGCATTTTCTTTCACTCTTTGTTTCATTGTACATTTATTTTCTTTCTTCTTTCATACATCGCCTCTGAGACCAAATTCGTCGCATTTTTATCTTTTATTATGTTTCTAAATAATCATCATCAGCCTATTTTCGTCCTCTACTGAACGTAGGCCTCCCGCAATATTGACGGGATTTGGGCCATTTCACACCACACTGGCCGATTGCTCGTTAGTGGGGTAATTTTTCCGTATACATTTTACTAATCATGTAATTTCAAATAGTTCCTTTTGTTTAAAGTGAAATGGGTAATAGTTTTTAAACTCTTTAACATTTATATAAACAGTTGAGTTTTAGCGTAATGTACGTAATCCACAGTTAGCGGTTCTTGGGAGTTGTGTGTCTATGAATATTTATCGTATTACATATTCATAGCGAAGTGGATTGATGTGCAAATATACATGAACGCGTTTCAATACCGAAATTCAGACGTCTAGCGTATAACGTGCGATGTTATTGTGTTATTACATTCATACATTCAACAAAAAAGATATTTATTTCAGATGATTCGTTTATAATTGACTAGCAAGGCTTAAGTTATGGTTTGGTTTTTTAAAACCCGTTTGATTAGCATTCTTATATTGGGGATCTATCGCCATAACTGTGACAGTTTTCTGGCTGTCAAAATTTAGGAGATAGGGTATTCTGATTGAACACACTTCACCGTCTTTAATTTCATTGAGTATAGTTTGTATTTTTTTTTCTACGAAGCGTCGAGACGAGTAAGGCATTCACCCGATAATAGGTGATACGCTTACAAATAACAACCAGGCGATGATTAGAATATACTCAGTACTACATTGTGTTCGTCGTTTTTAGCCGTAAGGTGTTAAGACTCATTACCCCAATAATTCCAAAAGCACACCCTCCCAACTGGAAGGCAGTAATATTTGCACAGTACTGTTAGCCAGGTGCAATAGGAGCTGCGGTGGTACCTAACTATACGGTTTGCGGCAACGAAGACCTATCACCAGTAAATATGTAAGTACTTAGTGAATAAATAAATAAATAATTCTTTATTTCGGACGTAGGGTCCATATTAGGTTAGTAAAAGTAAGTAATAGAATAATGTTTTCTCGCACCTCGTTGTGACTTGTTCTCATAGTTTAGTATATTTAATATAATAAATCGTGATTTCTATGTCTTCTATCTTATCGAAGATAAAAGATGATTTTCGAAATATACAAGAATACCAAAAAATTACAATTCGAGATGTAAATATGTTTTTTTTTAATCTGTAATTCTGCCAAACTGAGCTGTCACAGGCAAACCTCGTTTTCAATACAGTCATTGTGCCACATCTTATTGGGGAACGTATTTCTATGTAAATCCGAATATTCCTCGCAAACGGTTATTGACGGCTTCACGATGTAAGGGAGGGTAGTGTTGGTGTAAAAATTCCTTTTTATTTCCCTCACAGATATTTAAGTAAATTGTAACAGTTTGGGATTGATTTCGTATGTTTGTAATAGCATATGCCCTCAATTGTTACTACTTCGTTCTTTTAATCAAATTTACTAAATTTCCCTAAAGAAAAACCTTCAAAAGTTAAACTAGAAAACTAATTATAGGTTATATGGTTAACTTGATGTAAATTTCAAAATGTTAAGTAGTTTTTATTAGAACACAGGACGAGAACTTCCTACATGGATCGTGTCAAGTTTTAAATATGTAAATATTAGAATCGATACAATTGTGACATGTAGTCACTATGTAACATATATATAATCTAAGAAATGTTTGATAATTAAGATTAAACATCCTAGTGTTAGTAAATATGTAATAAAATAAATGTTTTAAAACTCACCGTAGCGAAGAGCAGTACCAATATTAGGGGCAGCATTCTGATGGTCGTCGTTGGACCAATCCGGTATATAATATACACGTCCAGAACTAAATTCACCAACTATTTATATCATTATAAAAGTTACGTAAATTCTCTTCACCTGTGTAAACACACCTTAAATAAATAAAAAAACACATACCTTTTTCAGTTTACAGTGTACAGCATTTCATTAATTAAACCTTAAACCGATGCGGGAGGACGCATAATCGTTTCAGCGGTATATTTACTATGGTAAATAGAATTTTGTCAATTTTGTGAAATGAACAAAGAGATTAAATTAATTTGTCCGTTTGTGTGATCGATTGAAAGCGATCATTAAGGTAAATTTGTCTTTGTGTAAGCAACAATAGGAAATTAATTTTTTTTGTTATGCCCGCGTCATCTGTTCAGCAAATATATTGAGGTGCGTAATAGTAAACAGTGCGATCTGCTGCAGGTACGATTCTTGATAACGTGTCATCTGCAGGGGACGAGGATATTTTGGTGTATTGTACACCATCCTAACTACTGCCGCATTGTAATGAATATACTACTTGTGTTACTTACTGTAATTTGAGTACGTCACTTTTGAGGCAATAGAAATTAGGGTCAAACAATTTTTAAAATAAACGGTTCATATTTGCAACTTCATCCGTGCAAAAGACAGATCTAGGCAGTTCTAAACATCTTTTAGCTTTTGCTCTGATATTCCTTAAGTCTACAGCTTTTAATATTATCACAAAATTGTAGGTAAGTTAATTATATATAATAATAATTACATAAAAAAAATTGTGATGTTATAAAAGTATATGTACCGAGAATCGCTGGCGAAATAACCCCTTGCGAAGTGGTAGTGTCCAGCAGTTCTGAGTTTCAGAAAGAATGGTATAGGACAGTCAGTTGAGTCCAGGACGTGTCACTACCGTATCGTACCACTATAAGGGGTCCACAGTAACTTACGTGACCCAAGGCAACCCTCAAATGCTCGTGGTGCTCCCTGCTAATCAACAAACGAGACTCCAGCGCGCATTGGACCTGCGTGGTGGGAGACAGCCCAAATCTATCCACTATTGGAAGAGGCCTATTTCTAAATTAAATCTTTTTCTTTAAACCCCAAACTATAAGTGCGTCCTAACAATGCGCAGTTATTATTTTTATGTCGTAGTAGATAATAAAGTATTATATATGGGACTGTTTTAAAGTTATTTGTTTTTTTATATTCCTAATAGTTGTACATTGTACTACTTATATAGGCCCACGCTTCCAATAAGGTTAGCTGGTAGAAAACTCAAAGTGAGTTAAGCTCACCTGTACACCATTATCCCAGTAAAATTATATTTTGCTGTTACTTTACATTAATGTATAAAGTGGAAAAATAAAAATAAAATAAATAAATCTAAATATTTTTTATCATGTTAAATTTTACCTATTGTAGGTATGAAAAAAATGTTAGAAAATGGGAATTATTCGGCAATAAAAATTCCATTACGAAAAGTTCTTGACACTCAAAAGAAATCCCCCAACAAAGGCGCGCCTCGCAACCTGCTGATTGTGATAAATAATTCATAAAACTTCCCCCTTATCTGTCTCCAAGGCGTGATTCTTTCCGCGGCTTAGAGCTCCAATTGTTTACTCAGGCCATTACAATCTAAGAAAGCTGCATAAATTGTATCTAAAATAGGATTTACAAAGAAATATATTAATAAATAAAAATTACTGCATTCATATAAAAGGAGTCGCTGGGAGACATTGGATCCAAACAACACAAATCGTATTGTGAAATACTTTACGACAAACCTATGTCCAGCAGTGGACGTCCAACGGTTGAAACGATGATGATGATAACAGCCATGATTGTCAGTTTCATGACGGAATCACTGTATATTAACTTAACTTAAGACATGATAAAATAGTATTGTAAATGTTACTGATATTATAGAGCTAGTCAATTTTGTAAAGCAATAAGTTCAAATATTTGTAATTAGTGCTCAATTACTGGTAACAAGATATTGTAACTGAGTAATCTGAACTACTATTTCCTTATGAGTGCGGTTCGGAATTTGCGGAATTTGCGGAATCCTAATAATAATAATGTCTAGTAGCTCACTGTTAGAACGGAGACCGTCGAGTAGGTACCACGACAGCTCTTATTGCAGCCGACAAACAGTACTGTGAAAATATTACTGTTCCAGTAGGAAACCTGCTGTATGCTAGAGAAATTACTATAGTAACAAGTTAATAACTTACGACTTAAGGCGATGAGAACAATATGGTGCTGTGTTTACCATCTTAAGCTGCGTCACGTTGTTATGGACAAGCATACACTCACCATGAGGTAAAAATAATAAAAAGGACATTAATGATATATATATAACAAGTACTTTTCAAAGTCTAAATTCTCATTAAGTAGAATTAATACGTGATTTTCAAATTATTTTCTAATTAAAGTTACATATCGAGTATCCTTACTTTTCAATAATTTAAGGAACTCTTCCTGAGCTTGATTGTGTTAAACTGTAAAGAAGAAAGAAAGAGTGATGAAGAAGAATAACACGATGTTTAGCTTAATAGAAAATACCGTGTTGTATAAGGTCCATAATCAGTACAAAACAGAGTAGATATATATTTCGTTTCATTGTACCAAAACTATAAAGAACACAATCATTAATCAGTACCAAATCAGAATGTGAGGAATATTTTTTTTATTATTTTTATAGTAATTGGTGAAAGGAAGATTTTAAATATTTTATAGACCATCTTTTGAAGTTTGTTATAGCAATTTAGAGAGCAAGCAAATAAGTTGAAGAGTGCGAGGATGCAACGACAAGTTGCTCGGTTGTACTTCAAAGTTAACTTCTCAAAGAGCAAGTAACATCGCTACTTAGTACGGCAGTACTGGAGAAACTTAACTGTTTGTATTTAAATGTTTTTGTATACTTCTTCTTTATTATAAATAACGACACTATTTTGATGTTCATCTATCAGATGAACTTTGAAAAGACTAACCTAGCAACATTTATGTATAAAACATATATAATTTTTATCTCAGATTCGAAAACAATATTATAAAATATATGGCATCTATAAATATTTTAATTTCTATTTAAATAATACATAATATTTTGTTTAAATGTTTCAAATTTTCTTGTTTGGGCAAGAAATGAAGGAATTGCAATTTTGTACTTTTTTTATTGTTATTAATGTATTGACG
>DWLS01007362.1:0-10792 GCA_018246255.1 Pachliopta kotzebuea | reverse complement strand
TAACCTAAAAATATAAACCGGTTTTTGCAACCATCACTATAAATACGGCCGCTCCACCGACGGAACCGCATTCGTTAGCTAGCTGACGAACAGTACAGACCTCTGAAATACCAATAAACAGAGATCAGAATCCATTTGTAGTCTTCTTTCAATATGAGTCGTCATGATGGAAGGAACCGTGACGTCAGCCGTGCTGACGTCACCATTTTTAAAAACATTTCTGTGTCGCCTCCGACGACATATATATATATTATATTAATTCTCAAAAGTCTTTCTACCATTTTCTTTTTCATGCGGGGGAATCCTTTTACGGACGTTCCGCCGGTGCCCTGTATGGGCCCGGAGGGGTGTGTGGGACTCGGCCTGGGCGCCCCTACCCACTAAACCTACCGCGAAAGCCATCAGCCGTTATGAATGGGATGCCACGGATCTGTCAGCGACGGCACCGGACTTCTCCTGCTATTAGAGAAGTCCCGACTACGCCGAAGCAAAAGTCTTTCTCACCTCCCCAAAGGTTGGCTGGTGGATAATGCCTGCTGGCATTAAGCCCGCCTTTCGTATGCTTTAGTTAAGAGTTTTACAATAAAGAATAAAAGAAAGGGTGCTATATGCTAGTAAAATAACTGAAGTAACGAGACAATAACTTCTCAATGCGGCGAGCGTACTGCTGTGTATACTATTTTAACCAGCGCCACGATAGGGCAAGCGTATCACTTGCCATCAGATAAACGTGGTGAAGAAAAATATTCACACAGATATTTTTAGATGGATTGTTTGTATACTGAGGATGTGTGACACAATTTTTTTTTAAAACGTCTGTGTTATTCTGCGCCTGCGCATCAGTCGCGCCGTGCCAGGAATAGCTACAAATGCAGGGAGCTTCGCTTCGCAACCGTACCGCGGTCGCGCTATGTGGGCGCGCACGTGTCTCGCGACCCTGCTGTGCCTCATCACCGCTTCTGCTGATGATGAATTTCAGATCGGTCTGCACAGCTTCATACCAATAGTATTTTAAATCTTAACATCAACATTATATCAACATAATTTATCGAAACATCTGTTTAAGAGTGTTGTTGTTTTTAACCTCCAATTCATAGATGATTATTATAAATTTCACTGTTTGTTTTTCTCTGTTTAAAAAGTGATTCCCACGCGTTTTTTTCTGTTTCATCAGTTCTCTTGTGATTTATCATTGTATTAGTAGCAGCTCATAACACAACATCGCTGTAATATTAAGATTTTAACGCATTTGAAAATGAAGCTCGTTTAGTTTAGCTTCTATTCTTTAGTGTTACGTGGTTATTTTATTTGTTCGAAATGGGTCAAAAGACTGTTTAAATAGATAATACTATTGAAATGTAGAAAGAATGCTGTAGTTAGTGAAATTATTGGAAAATGATGTCTTGAATCGATAAGGAAAATGTGATGATGTTTAATGTTCATAGGGTATCGTGCTGTTAGTCCTAAGTATTGTTAAACGTGTTACCAAAACGAGGATGTGCAGTGCTGTTGGAGTAACCTGTACTCGGTCCAGGTGTGGTGTGTACGGAGCCGGAGCGTGCGGCGCGGCTGGCGGCTGCTGTGGATGTAGCTCTGGGTTGCGAGGATCACTGCGCCTTGCTGCTGCAAGCGGAGCCCATGGAACCGCTCGCAATACCGCAAGCGGTCTGTGAACAGGTACTGTTTTTCCTCTGTGAATATTTGCTTGCTCTTTCGGAAAGGTCTTTGTTAAGCAGTGGATATCAATATGCTGTGATTAGTAAAACAATAGTTAGGTACATGATCTAAATCAGCCGTCCCCTTTTCATCACCTGCAACAAGGCGCACGGCGAGACTCCATCTTTATGTTGTAAACATCCCCAGTTTACGCACTAAGAAGTTTGATTCTTCGTTTTTATTAAAGACTGCTAAGGAGTGGAACAACTTGCCGGCGTCAGTGTTCCCGTACAATTACGATGTAGGCGTCTTCAAAAAAAGAGTAAATAGGCTCCTACTAGGTTAATGCGCTTTACTAACATAGACAACATCCTCACTTAACACCAGGTGGGACCGTGGTCAAGCATTAACCTGTACCTATGTAAAAAAAAGCTGTTTGCTTAGTAGTAGTTGTAAGCTAAACTCAAAAATTATCTTTAGAGTCGTTTGAAGATGGACAATTATATCTTTGTTATTGTCAATTTCATATCAAAATCATTTTAGAAAATGTCCTATTGCCCACTCTCTACTGACGTGCGTTGCGATTGTATTGGTCATGAAAAAATATTTATGGATTCTAAAGTGTAAATTTAATAATTGTAGGAAACTTATCTCTTGGTTCTGTAAAAAGTGTAATGTCGTTATGCTATAACAAACACAACCAATGTTTCGCATTATTTCATGCATAGGTATATCTGATTTCTTTATGGCCTTAATGCCTGAAGTATTAAAATTGATACCTGTTTTTTTTTTCCAAATAAATATGTAACATATATATTGTGATTTTCTTGCTATTTTTCGCTTCATCTAGACCCTTAAGCAAACACAGTATTTAAAAAAAAATCACTTTCGTAAATCAAACAAGGGTTAAATATGATGAATATTGAATGGATATTTTGGTAACTGTTGTAAATGATACAGAGTGAGGTTGTGAACGTCCTAGTGGGTGACGTGGCCGCACTTCCAGCTGCGGCGCGAGCTGGTCTCCCGCTGCTGCTTCCTTCTTCCACGCCGACTACAGATAACGTCGCTGCGTTGCAAATGCTGCCAGAGTCAGAACTTATCGCACAGGTAGTACATGGACCAAACATTACAAAAGATTTTTAGGGAAAACTTTGTTTCTACTAATAACTAGATGAGTATTCTTCATTAATCGAGTTTGTTATTACCTGATGTTATTCAGGGTAGTATTATTTTAAATGATCTTTTTACGCCGGAATTGCTAATGAACATACTAGTAGTTGCCAGTTGCGTCCGAAACTAAAAAATAATAAATATATATAGCGTATATCTACCATTGAATTGGCATAGCGAGATCCCATTCTGCACGGATACACGCCGAGAAAGGGAAAGAAAGAAAGAAAAATATTTATTTCAGTCTGCCTAAAAATACACATAAATAGCACTACAAATATGAACATTAAAGAAAAAACAAGAAAATATAATAATAGCAGTAGGCAGCTGAATAGGACCCATCTGAGCAATACTTTCGCAATTAGCAGTAGCGCTGGTTTTCTGTTGGACCCTTGTACGTATGCAATGGTGTGAGACATTCAGAACCTTAATAAATTTTGATTAAAATAAGTGACGAAAAAGGAGGAATGGTAAAGTTGTAGCTGTTGAAATTTTAACATAGAATGATTATTAATAAAATTACATAAATAAAGTGATTGTTAATAAGTGTGCCTAGTATTAATTAGTAATTGTTGTCAATAAAAAGGATACATGCAAGAAGAGGAAAGGAACAGAAATAATAATAAACAATAAACAACCAACAATTAAGGCAAAATATCAACATAACTTACTACCTGTAGTTTTGTGTTCCAAAGCATGCTTTTTTATTCATGGAAGATTGTAGAAACAACGAAACGATCAAGCCATTAACAAGATGGTGAATGATACTATTGTCTATAACTACTTGGAGGTGCTTAAGATGGTATACACAGCTACACATCGTGTTCATCGTGTTAAGTCTCGCTACCCCAGTAATTGCAATAGCTCAAAACGCCTTTGGAACTTTGTCTGTTGGCTGGAAAAGGAGCTGCGTTGGTGCCTACCTAGACGGTCTTTAGCACAAGGAACCGGGCACCAGTAAAACCGTTTTTTGATCAAATGTTGATAAATTTGTTCGTGTGGCAGGCGTGCGCGGAGCTGTGCGATGCCAAGGGCTGGCAGAGTGCTGTGCTGCTGCACGCCGAGGGTGCAGGGTGCGCAGCGCGGCTGGCGAGCGCTGGAGCAGACATCGTACCGCGCCAGCTACCTGCTCCTGGTGACGACGCACTACTAAGGTACACCCTGATGAACTATTTCTTACTTTTTTTTTATTTGATTCACGTGGAGGAAATGCCTAAGCATACCTGCCTTCGCGGGGGCAAAGACAGGTTATGTCGGACTCGCACCGATTAAAATCTCCACGATGTCCACAAGGTCGCTGTACGGCGGGGTCACGGGAACAGAAAGACTTCCGCGACCCCGCCAGAACAATTTCTTTCTTAGAAAAATATATATTTTTTATTCAATTCAATATACAATATTACAAAAAAAGAGACGAGACGAGCAAGGCGTTCGTTTGATGGTAAGTGATACGCTTGCCCATAACAGAAGAAGTTTTCAGGAGACTGGTGAAAGGGTTCTTTTTGGAATCACAGGAGTAGTTCGTCTTATATGTTTTACTTATTTATGTACATATGTATTTATTTTTGCACTTTCATATTTTTTTATATATATGTCTATACCTCCTTTTGTATTTATTTGTATAATAATAATAATATATCTTTCAGACTTCACCTACCACATCATCTCCCACCTCCTAGAATGTCTGTAGGCATTAAGTCCGCCTATTGTACCCTATTTTAAGGTGTTGCGATAAAGTTTTTTAAATAAAAAATAACATGGTGGTTAAGGTAGTATACAAAGCACCACATTGTGCACGTCGCCTTGAAGCGTAAACTGTTGTCTCGTTACTCCAGTAATTTGACTAGTTACAGCACCTTTGAAACCGAAACAGTAATAATTTCACATTACTATTTGGCGGTAGAAATTGGAACTGCGGTGGTACTTACCTAGATCGTCTTCGGCAAAAGATCTACCACCAGTAATTTAAAGCCCGTTGGATATTTATGGAAATCTAGAAAATGATTCCCACCGATTGTGACATTTGTAGTTACAGTCATTATTGTAGAGTTTGAATTATGGTACTAATTTAAAAAAATACTATTTACGTAACACTTTTATACAAAATTGAAGCTGAATGTTAGGGCATTGAGAATACGATAGAACGTTAATATTAAAGTCCATAATATTGAGATTATTACTTTACATATAATTCATATGTTCATCTTATAAGTCGAACTTCTTTATGACTGAGGGTCGTGGTCATCATTTGTAGTGAACCACACGACGACTTACTTGTCAGTTATAATGGAATAGTGTTGACATTACCTTCTCCATTTTACATACTAATCCGACAAGGGATGGTCATCACATGGATATGTAGGTTTCCTCGATGTTCTCTTTCAACGTCAGAGATCGTGATATTATTTGGTGTTATACTAACTACATGTAAATTGGAAAATTCATTGGTGCATGTCGGATTTAAGCCCAGTAACTTCCATTTCACATACTAATCCGACCAGGGATGATCATCACATATATATGTAGGTTTCCTCACAATGTATCTCTTCATCGGCAGAGATCGTGATATTATTTGGTGTTATACTAACTGCATGTAAATTGTAAAATTCATTGGTGCAGGCCGGATTTAAGCCCGGTAACTTCGGAGTGGAAGGCCGACGTTCAAACCACTAGGCTAACTAATTTCTATATATTAGGTTGGGGAAAAAGAAATCCATTATTTTTTCGGTAGATGGCTGTAGTGATTTCTTTAGTGATAAAAAATTGGCATCTAGGGAAGATTGTGAAAATCGGCTACTAGAGTTTTTCGCAAATAGAGACCAGGACTTCTACGAACGAGGCATTATGAAGTTACCTTTAAAATGGCAACAAATCATAGAACAAAACGGTGCATATTTGACCCGAATCGTACAATCCGAAGCATGTTAAATAAGTTTATATAAAAATAATGGATTTCTTTTTCCCTAACTTATTATAAAAATAAATAGACTATTCACTAGTGAAAACAATAATTCTTTACAGAAACTTGCTTCTCGTGTTGAAGAAGTTTGGTGCTACGAACTTCATCATCTGGTGCGAGGCGGAGTGCGCGGTGCGGGTGCTCGACGCGGCGCAGCGGGCAGGCCTGCTGACAGCTCGGCACTCTTACGTCCTGCTGGCGCTGGACGTCCACACCCAAGACCTCTCCAGCTACAGTCACAGCGGCGCCAACATCACCAGTTAGTTATACATCTCAATTCTTTAGGCGACGGATTATAACTTCCTGTTACTAAATATCATGTAACCCAGTGATTCCCAAAGTCAAGAGAGAGTCCCAAGGAAAATTTGGGGGTCCATGAAATGAAAATGCGGGTCCACGATAGTGGATCTCAACACATACACTGATACTACCTATTTACTTACATCATACTATCTAATAATATCAAAACATATATATTCTTTGTAAAAGTACCTATTACATTAAATTTTAATGTTACGTATATTTTACATAACACATACAAAATTTAATTTTGAGTAGTTTTAACTTAAATTCAATTAATAAATTAACATGTGTTTTTTACTTTAAGTTTTTAACACTAAACTTCAATACAGTTAGAAATTTACAGGAGATCAATATCAGGTAAGTAGGGGGTCTACACAACACGGAGAAACATACCAAGGGGTCTACTACACAAAAAAGTATAGGGAACTCTGAGCTAAACCTTCATGCTTAACCTGTAAGTGATTGTTACGCTCATACAATTGTATATTACCTGTGTATGTATGTTCTAGGTTTATATAGGAGTAAACAATTGTTAGCTAGAGTTAGCTCGAGCCATCGGGTGAAAGGGTTTTTGAAAACAAATTAAAAGAAACAATGTAAATATGTTTTCGTTTTTTACTAATCTAATGAGATGGATGAATTTGATGATATTTAAGTTTGTTGATACCAGGTTCGATTTTACTCGAAAACAGTGCAGCAGGTTTTAGTGAAATTTAAAATACTGTATAAAGTAAATGAAATTACAAATTATACATCGCCCCCTAACCCACATTAACTCTCCTTATTTTTTCTGGGCCTCTTAACGCTCCGCTCTTGGTTTCAAACGCCAAGGCGTTATCGCCGTCTTTGAGAAAGACTGATCTAAACGAATAAAGCTGTTTATTTAATTTTTTTTTATTGTTTATGTACACTTATAGACGTATATATATAAAACAATACTATTTAATAACATAGTGTCACAAAGGCGAGCTTAACACTAAAAAGAGTTCTCTTACAACATACATAAATAGGAAGGATATACTATTTTAATTATTTATGTAGGTGTACCGTGTACTAGTAATAGTAACGTATAAGGAACCTATATAGCAAGTATATATAGTGGTAAAAATAAAAAATGCAACTAGAGGTGAAGATAATAGTCTTTAACTCTCTTCTTAAAGATAGGTAAGGATGGACAGGCGCGGATGTCATGAGGAAGAGCATTCCAGAATTTCACTGCTTTTACCGTAAAAGAATTACTGTACCTTTTTAATTGTGTATCATTAATTAAAGTTTTAATTTTTTTTTTGGATTTACGGGATTTTGTTTTGGGATTTTTGCAACCAGCGGACATATCAATCCCATCGTACCCTTTGCATCGTTTACTTATTTCTTACTAGCATATTATATACTTAAATGTCTATATCCTCCACATTCGCCAAAGACATCAGTTCTTTAGCGAATGTGGATGTAGGATCTTAGGGCAGATTGGATCACTCCAACATCTTTGATATAAATATTATACATGTTTATAAATGAAATTCTTTTTGATTTGTTCCGGTCACACTCCATCAGCAAATGTTGCATATCCTCAACTTGATTACAGTACTAGCACATAGGGGAATCAGTTTTTTTCATCAGAAATGCAAATCTTGCTGAAAGAATATAACCAGAACGAATTCTTAATGCCAACTTATTGCTTCTAGATAAAATACAGTTTTCAAACCACGGCACTCGGTATAGTACCGATCGTACAGTTCTATACCAAATGCCCTTTTCCTGAGATAGTTTAACAAAATGTTATTTTCAATTCTTGTAACAGACATTTTTGTATCGCGGAATATATTCGAAATAGTCCGATAAAACTAGGATAGGATTACCGTTTTCCGGTTTTAATTGTTTAAAATATTCTTCTTCTTCTTCTTGACGTGCCTTTCAAGGTCGGCGGTCAGTTCACCACATTTTGCCCTGTTTCTTGCGAGGCGAAACAGTCGAGCGGCACTCGCAATTCCCGTCCAATCTCTGATGTTAATATAAATATTATATATGATTTATTGATATCCGCGCCACCGCGACTCGTTTTTCGTACTCCGAGTACAGAATTAGGTTAAAGTACAGTTTATATATATAAGTATCTATTTTATCATCCCTCCCTTTTTCTTCCCACCTCTACCTCTTTCCCCAAATCCTCTTCCCTCGTCTCTCTCCTCTCCCTTATTTTATTTTATTTTTCATTTTATTTATTCAGAAAACCAACAGCGTAGACAATATAAAATAATTTCTATAAATATATTAAGAGGTAAAGTTAATTAGAGGTTTCTATATATAACTTAATAACATGTTGGTATGCGCAGATAAAACAAAAAATTTTTATATTAATTAATGAAGAACTACAAACGAAGAAAGTAAATAGGGGGAAAGAAGAAAAAAAAGAAGAAAAGTAAATGAAAGTAAATATGGAAAATCTAACAAAAAGTAAATAGCGTTTTGTTTAGTCTGTATTCGTTAGTATATGGTAGTTAGTTGTTTAGTGTTAAATTTTGTAAAGAACAGTTCTAACAATGTGTTTTTTGAATGCAGATTTCGTTTTAAAAAATAATAAATCTGCATCAGCAAATTCAAATACTTTTCAGGTCGCGGATTCCGGATCCGCGAGCTCAGAGTCCGATGAAGCTTTCGCGGCCATAATAGTGGTCGAAAGCATTGACATCATCCGAAAAAAAATGTATGATTTAAAATATTAATTATTTAAAAATAAGGTGTGCACCTGTTCGACCCGGAGTCAGAGCGTGTGGCGGAGTTCATGCAGAGCTGGCGGGAGGCGTACGTACGGCGGCTGGCGGACGCGCCGGCAATTGAGGCGGTGGCGGCAGGACCACGGGGGGCTGCTGGGGAGTTGCTCCTCGCCCACGACGCTGCAGCTGCAGCCGTCGCAGCACTCCGTCACCTTCGCCTGCCCAATCTGGGCCCTGCCTCCTGCACCGGATGCGCTGCCTTCCACGCGGACACACTGCTCAACTACATCCGCTCGGTAGGTAATTAACTTCATATCAGGCCAAGGCAGAATAGCAGAAGTTGTCACCATGTGCCAATGTTCTGAGCCCTCGACTTCTTATTTCATCTTACACCTAGTGTAAAGGCCACTTAATACCATTGGCATTATCTTACAGTCTAACTTAAGTGGTGCAGAGATGAGGTAGGTAGCTGCATGGAGCAGTTAAAATAAAAGGTGTGTGATAATACATATGAAAATAATATTAAATACCTTTTTGTCTATTGACTTAAGTTTATTATTTATTTAACTGATTTATTTTTAAAAAAATTTTTTGGAAAACCCAAAATTAGTGTCCATTAGGCGGACTTAATACCTACAGTCATTCTCTACCAGTAAACCTAGGATGTGGGAGATGCTGTTTTACGTGAAGTGTGAAAGTAATATTTAGAGCTTAGAAAATAATAATTATTATAATATATATCTTTCTATAAATACAAAATAAAATAAATTTATATACAAACATATGAAAATACATACGTAATCAGTAAATACAGATAAGACAACCCAATCCAATTATTCCAAATATTTCATTATAGAATTTAGTTTCCGTAAATGATTTCATTTCTTATTATTTGGGTGATGACTGAATTGTATGTGCGGTAGAGTTACGTACTCACAGGCTTGACCTTTCTGCGAAGAAACACATCAAGGGTAATGGCGACAAGCGTGTTGTTTTTTTTATATATCATAAATAGATTCCGAGTTATAGGAGAAAGAAGATACATGATTATGTCTTAATATGATGTTTCGCAACCTTCTTGGTCCTATGTCGCATTTTTGAGTAAAATTTTTACTCGGACCTTGTCAATTTTATACAATGCTCATCAAAACCAAAAAAACACTAATAATTCAATATATTGTATTATCATCAAATTTATTATCCGCTTTTTTTTTAAATAGTTTCAGATTGCCCCTAAATAATAGATTTTCCCCCTTATGGGGCTTTCGCCCCACTTTGGTCTTATGATAGAAATAGAATAATGCCACTTGTCGATGGTCACGCTCTCTGTTTCCTTCATTCTTGGCGACCGGTATTCAAATGTTTAAAATGTTCTGAATAACGTCAAACATTTATTATAAGTATTTAATGTTTGTATAAACCACGAGTAAACATATAAATAAAACCTTATTCGTAAAAGTACTCAGTTTTTATTGAATAACACGCAAACGTTATTAGTGCGCGTTTGGGAGCATAAAGTATCTTCCCATGCTCCAGAACTGCTGCATTAGCATGTGGCTTTTGCAGGAGGAGTGGGGTGGTGTAGCCGGTGCGCTTCGCTGGGCAGCTGGCGGTGAGCGCCGCTCCGCTACGATATCCGTGCACGAGCTGGAGCGAGGAGGGCGAGCGGTGGCGGTCGCCAGGTGGTCACCACGCTCCGGGCTAGCCTGGCGCCGCCGCGACCCTCCCGCACCACCGCCACCGTCCGACCTCATGACCAATCGCACCTTCAACGTACTCATCGCACTGGTAACTATCGCACTGCGTTCATTGTCAACCCTTAAACAAAATCTAATAGTTTACCTCTTCCTATTCTACCACCTAGTGTATTAACCCATTACCGCCCTCTGTACCTACACTGGTACAACTACTTAATCGATAAATTATGTATTTTATCTGTGGTAAGTGTTGAAGGTAGTTACAAATTACAAATCTAGATGACACTAGT
>DWLS01007361.1:0-10793 GCA_018246255.1 Pachliopta kotzebuea | reverse complement strand
AGCACTACTAATATCTTCCTTTTCTTGGTGTGCATCCGTGCAGGATGAAATGTCGCTATACCAAATATATGTACCACAACGTAATAAATGAATTAATTTCATATATATATAGCCGTCCTCCTACCAATTTCATCCCTTTCTTGGCGTGCGTCCGTACGGGATGGAGTGTCGCTATGCCAACTTAACGGCTGACGTATGCTATATATATATTATTTTTTAGTTTTGAATACAATGGCTAACTACTAGTATAATAATAATGTAGCTGGAGTATGTGTAACTATTACCTATGTTAGAGTACAATACACTAACTCCCGCCCCCTCCTTAACTAGCGGAATAGAACAATGAGCGGGTCCCAAAACAAATGAGTGGTGTACGTGAACTAACGCACTTCCGCGTCCGGCGCTACGCGCTCTACAGTGCGTAGCACTACACAAAGGGCACAAAATATTTCTCTCCCTTCCGCACTTCTGGGTGGCAGGGATGGTGACCTGCCAGCGTGATCTACGATGTTTACTGTCCCAGTGACGGTACAATGGTTACAGGCAATTCTTTTAATTTATCATGACTAAGAACGAAAGGAAATATTGGTGGTTTCTTTTTTATATCGTTCTCGTTCGTGTTGTGGGTAAAGTCTTTTGCCATGTTTTACTCATTCTTTTCTTACCTTTATTCTTTCTTAAATCTACTCTTCAGTTTCTATCTTTCACTCTTGTATCTCTTCCTCTCATGCATCGCCTCTCCTACCAAAAATCCACCGCTTCCCTACACTTATTTTAGAATTTTTTATCTTTATCTTTTGTCTATTACATTTTGCGTTATTACTTATTTTTCTTTTATTTCATTTCCTTACTTTCTATTTTACTATATCTTTGTTAAGATATTTTATTAAACATTTTTAATTTTATTTGCGTTTATTACTATTTCTTTTGCAAATGTTATAAAGGTGCAGCGGTTCCCGTCTTCACTCATCAAATATTGGTGGTTAATAACATCTGGAAGAAATCAGCGATGACTGATGATCCGCTGTGCGTTTGCAACTTTCTACCTGGCACAACTACTTCGTGGGATTGGGTATCATCAGCGTTAAGTCCGAACTAAAACAGCATGAAGGTCTTCAAGACAAGAGGATACTAAATTTTTTTCAAGGTCTTCTTACGAATGTTCATGGGAGTCAATGATCATATTCCACCATTTGAACTATCCTCTCATTTGCCTACTTTCTTAAAAGAAGCGTTGTATCAAAAACCTTTATATAAATTTCTTTAGTCAGCTGATTAACATCCACTGCTGGGCTTAACCCTCCTCTAAAACTTGAAGATATTTGAGCTGTATCCCACCACGCTGGCCTAATATGAATAGATGGATAGCTAGAACCTAGAGCAGGAAAGATCTGGATCCTGGGAAATATTGTGTGGAATCCGTTACACCCAACATTATGTATAAAATTGCGGTAGTCGTAAAATAGTAAAATAGGGTATAAATGGCTACACATACAAATTAAATTAATGATATTACCCATTGATAAGTTAAGAATTAATCTATATCTAGTTACTTTAAACGTCACCTTAAAGTTACCGCCCGCCCGGCAAGTTCGCCGATTGGCAATGAAATCGAATTATGTGCGATCCATTACGGGGCCGATTTGCTGCCATAAATCGGGAATCGCTTCGCACTGATGAATGAGGTGACGCGGCGGGGGAAGATTATAGGAATCTGTTAAGCTGCTTCCTCATCACATTTGCGGAACCGGTTAAAAGAGTTCAAGAGATAATAGACATAACCGCTAACAAAACACAAGGAATATGTAAAAAAAGAAATAAGATAAGTTAAATAACAAAAGAATGTACTAGATATAAGGAAAATTGTTAAGAAATAAAGAAATTTCATCTTCAAACAAGGAATTGGGATGGTATGGAAGAATGAATAAAAGACAGAGCATAAGAAAGAACTGGAATAACAGCAAAATTTAAACAAAAATTCAAATGATGTTAACGTGCCTTGGGCGACATTGACCAAGTAATTGAGGAATATTAAAAACAAAGAGTTTAAGAAACAAGAGAAAGAAAGAGAGTACGTTTCGCATACGATAGACATCCACCTCATACAGATCTCCCACAATAGTGAGTTTGTGTGGAGCCAGAACTTCTCGTGATTATCAGGCTTCACCACGAGCAAGTGAGGTTGTCTTGGGTTCCGTGATTTGTTTTATAGGATCCTTTACACCCCTAAAGATTGTATATAAAACATTTTAATTATAAATAAATAAATAATCTACAGATGCGTAAATGCTGCATTTTGTAAACTGTATTTTGCAAACCTTACTGCGTTGTAGTTTTAAGGGTGCTGTGTGCTAGTAAAATTATTGTGGTAACGAGACCTTAAACCTTAGATCCCAATATAAAAATATGGTGCTGTGTATACTATATTAACAAGCATGTTATTGGCAAGAGTATCACTTACCATCAGGTAAACGGCTTACTCGACTCGTAGAATAAAGACGGAAGTATGTCAGACGGAATAGAATTTAAAATGTGAATGAAAAAGAAAAGTAGGAGAGTATTAAAATGAAAGAAGGTAATAGGAATAAAGGATATATATGAAATTCAAAAAACAAAGCACGATTAGACAATTCTTGGCCCAACCAAACCAAAACGGAACACTAAAAAAACGGAAACTCTTCAAGCAGAGCCGAAGATATCTTTTAGGAGAAGCAGTAACTTCATTTCAACATTCAGTTATTCAAGATGTTGAAGTGTAGTTATAAGTCACGTTTATTTATTTATATCCGTTACCGAAGGTAGACTTAAATACCTTTGGCAATATCCACTCTACCTTGAGTGATGTAGAGATATCACGAGGTTAAATTTGTAACATGTCTTTTTCCGGGTGATTTGAATTGCTTATAAAGGGAAAGTATTTTGTTCTTTACTTAACTTAACTATTACTTCCTTCTCTTTCTCCTCTTGTGCTTGTAGTATTTTTGATCTCCTATTATCCTTTAAATTCTTTTGAGATATTATAGTTTATAATGATCATAGAGCTTCCCCTTAAATAAAAATATGACTACCCGCCGTTAAAAGCCGTCGTGATTTCGTCAGGCGATTGGAGATTTACGATGGTTCCGTAGCGTGTTTTAGTTGATTGTTTATGTGATGAAGAGCCTCATGATCCTGATAAGTCAGCCGGTGCAGTTGCCAACTTGACACTGCGTATACAGCCTCCGGTTTAATGGAGTGCGATCTGATCGATACTTTTTTATACCTAGGGCCAGGGATCGTTAACATATTATTCAATTTTAATTAAATTTTCTGTCGTTCTTTCACTTTCTTTTACTCTTTTTGATACTACTAGTGCTGCCCTCTGGATATTTTCTGCTCATTATTATCCTATTCTTAATATTTTATGGTTTGACTTATTTTTATAAAATACTTATTTCTACAACTCGGCCATTCTTCTTCGACTTCTTCTTCGGCCATTCAGTTTGATAATCTTTATCTTAAGTAGAGCCTAACAGAATGCTACTCATACAGTTCCAGTCTCTCGTTCTTCATTCTTCTATACCATTCTATTAGGTACTATCATTCATCGCTTTCAATAAGGAAGACCGATTTTTTTTATTTTGTTTTCACTTTTCTTATATCTAGTTACATTTTCATATATTCTTTTTTCTTTATTTATATTCTTTCTTTCCTTTTACTCTTTTCCGTATGTTAATTTAAGTCATTATGTATGTAGAAATAAGTATTTCGCTATTGTCTAACTTGGTTTGAATAGAGTTTAGAATTACTATATTTGATGTCTAATATACGGTTATTTGACTGTGATTTGATAAATGTCTTAAAGCACTTGATATTAGATGTTATATAAGATGACGAAGTTAGTTGTAAGCTAAATATAAGAATATTTTATAGGCTGTGTATGAATTGCATTCTGTTAGGTTGTAATCAAGCTGAAGGTTATCAGATCTGAGGGTAGAAGAAGAATCCGAAGAAGAATGGACGAGTGTAGAAATAGGTAATTCATAAAAATATGACTGGTCTCAAAATGTTTAAAAGTAGGATAATAATGAGCAGAGAATGACTAGAGGGCAGCGATAGCAGTACAAAAAAGATAGAGTAATAGTATGAATAAGACGAAAATTCACTGTTGTGATAACACTATTTCGAAATTAATATCTTTTACTTTATAAGTTCGATAAGTGTTGTATGTAAATATAGTAACAAAGTTGTAAATTTTCAAAACTGCCAAAATCTAATGTTCAAATTAGATTTTAGGTGTATTCCAAATTATCAGAACTTCAAACTTGATTTCTGAAAAGTGGTGATTTTTGAGATGTAACTCTCTTCTAGTGAGTATGCGAAAAATGATTGTATAATAATTTTAAGGTGTTTTAAAAAAAAATTAAGTGTGTAATAAAAAGTATCTTTAACTTGACCTTCATCCTTTCAAATATCATTGAATTTCCTCTACATTATCATATTTGATGATATCATTTCTAATACTAGCTACAGTTACGGACGTGGTATATAGATAAGATAGACTACCTACCGCTGTACGTTTACATTCTTTATAGGTTTTATGTAAATAAACGTACTAAATTTAAGGCGTTGTTATATCTGAAATGTACGTCTCCCCACTCCTGGGTTCCACTTCAGCATCACCAGCGCATATTTCGCGCTATCTCCCCGCTGTATTGACTGTATTGTCAATATTTTATTGCTATCAGCATAATGCTCCGCTGGTTCCGCTCGCTGAGGAGACGAATAAATTTAAACGAATACAATATTTTTGCGTTTGCATGGATGCTGTAATGGTCTGAATAGTAGACGAGGATATAACCGCTCCACATTTTTATATAATCGATTCTCATATTAAAATTCATTGGTGAAGTTTTGTAAAGTAAATACTCAGCTATGTATATGTTACAATTCGAATACTATTTAGGAAATGTTTAAAATATTGTTTGAAAAACTATTTAATGCATAGACATCCTAAGAAATGTATAAACTTTCTCGGAATTGTATATAATTCCAATATCGTATTAGGAAATGTATAAAGTAAATGCTTTCTGTTATAAAACACGTTGTTAATAATATTTTTTTTTATTATAACACTTATTGATACTTAAATAATAATAATATGTTCATATTATCTTACTTATTAAAACTTTTAAAATCAACTATCTATTAACTTTTAACGTATCACAAAATTAACTTATATTTATTCTTATATAACCAATTGATTTTAGGAAATACATACATTTCCGTTAACATATATAAATAATAAATATTTCAGATTACTGTTTGGTTATTAATCGATTAGTAAATTAAACTAAGTGTTAGTAACAATTATAAATAAATAGATGGACACAACGATGCAAGCCTATCCGATTGCCGCAGTTTTTGATATAGCAAGATAAAACCGGTACAAAGTCGAATGAAGCGCTTTTTAAGCGCATATTTTTGGGCCAGAAACAATCCGCAGAATAGCCAATAGCGCCAACAAACAACTGAACATCATTAATCACAATACAATAGGACAATACAGCGGCGCTGTAGCGAAAGCTTTTTTTCAGAGCACCCGGACGGCGGCCGCTTGTATCATCGCTGTACAATGGATTTCCTGCGGGCGGTGCTCCGTCCCTTTCTTTTTTACAATGCTAGAGGAGGAGAGATGCCGTTTTAAAGTTGAAATTCGTACGAACGATCGGGCGCGGTCGGCTCGCAGGAAACAATACTCGATTGCCTGAATTAATGACCGCGCGGACGGCCGGCGAGGTTGCAAACATTAGGTTTAACTGAGAAATTTCAATTACTCGACACCGTATAAAACACAAAATCTCCTAAATCGTATTTCTTTTATACAGTCGTCAACAAATGAACTACACGATGAATTTGGCAGTTGTAACGAAAACGTATCCATTGCTTTCTAAATTTCACATACAAATCCGTCCACAGTTTCCTCGCGTTTTCATTTAACATCAGTGTTATTAGCAAGTGTATCACTTACCATCAAGTGAACGGCTTGCTTGACTAATCGCTTCGTAGAATAAAAAAAAAATTACTTCTATAAATTTATTCTATACAAATATTCATCATCTCGTCTCAGCTATTCCAGTATGAAAAGTCTTCAACTCTTGCGTGTGATGTGATGATATACGAGACTGGACTTTCTCAAGGAGCTATAGAATGAAGCCTTTTGAAACTGCTTACCATCAGACAGACAGTATGCTTGTTTGCCATCTTAGTGGTATTCAAAAAAACTGAGGCTTGTATTTTTACATTGGATATAAAACTAAAATCACCCAGAAGACAATGAAGGGATGTTTGCTAGACTTAAGAGGCAATGAATAAGACACATTGCTGGAAGGACTGATGGGATAGTAAGGTCCTGGAGTGGAAACCAAGTACTGGAAGAGGCTCCATAAAGTTGACTGAGTAGTGAGCAACTGTTTGGTCCATAATAGGTTTGTAATTTATACTTAATAATAGTATTAATAACAATTGCAAAATGTACAAAAATAAAACAAAACACGTAATGTATGAGATGATGATGATACAAAATAAACCAACCAAAACCTTACCACAGATAAAAATTAACGTTTATCATTAATCATCATCATTCTTAATACAGTCACATTATATACACTATGTTTTCATTAAAATATTTACCTAATATATAAATATTTATATGTAACAGTAATGAATTGGGTGTAAAGTTTTAGTTGATGTCCATTTACTTAAAATAAAACTAAGAGTATAATATTTTTTTTAGATATTCTAGAAGTTATATACGGGGTGTAAAGTATCCCATACAATAACTCACTAGACCGAAGCAAACTTCACCTACTCTTGGTGCTCCAATTAGGCTCTAGCTTCTTACCAATCCGCATTGGGCCAGCGTAGTGGGAAACGGCCCAAATCCCTCCACTATTGGGGAAGTAATTTAACAGTGGACGTCTATCGGATGATGATGATGATATTTTCTTAATGATCAACTAAAATTCTCTAAATAAATATATATTTATTAGTCATCACAAACCAAAGAAATTTACTAAGAACATTGTAGCTATTTATATACTTTTTACAATATGTGTATCATTGTTGCTTGTTATAGGTAACAAGCTCGTGTTACTGGTAACCAGCTCTCTAACTATCGTGCTGGTAATATTTGTGTATGACTTATTGTAACAATTAAATATTTATTAAATACAAACAAATAACTATACAATGAAACACTAAAACTTTCTTCTATCTCTTCGTATGTTTTAATAAGAAACAATTTCAGAACTGAGTTGCTTTAAAATTATAATGATTTAAATAAACAATAATTATTGTTTCTTTTCATACATCTAATTGTTGATATTAAAAGAAGAAATTAAACGATCAATGTTGAACACCACTGACTTTAGCAATATTTCAGTATAACAACAGGAAGCGGTGTTCGCGTGGTTCGTTCGGATCACCTGCGGATATTAACTTGCGACCCCTACGGTTCAGCGGCTGAATACTCATTAAGAACAGGGTTCAATTATTATATAAACTGAACTCGGTTGTTCAGATGCTTTACCATCTACATATAAACAAGTAGACTTTCAGGATAAATACAAATATAAACTGCACCTCTTTATATAACATAATGACATCCCATTTCGCACGGACGCACGCCAAGAAAATAAAGATTTAAATAGTATTCATTACATGATATATAGATATGTATACGATATAGTATATATGTTAATATTATCTTACTACTGTTATTTATTTAGGTTAATGTTCCTATGAACTTGCTTTGGGAAAGCGTTGTGTAAGACGACCCAAATCCCACTGTTGGGGAAGGTATATCCAGCAGTGGACGTCTATAAGCTAATGATGATGATGATTATGTACCATTTCATTTTCCACCACTTTATCTATCTTCTATGTGTTTTCTTTGATGGTACATCTACAGCCTTCTCTCTTACTATAGACATTTCTACACTTTCTAGGTTTATAGATTATAACCATGCCTTAGTACCTATTTTAAAGTCTAAACAATATAAATAAATAAAATATTAATAAAGCTGTTTGTATGTATTTTCCATATACATATGGGGGTGATTTAACAACCCTTCATATATATATTGTTCGTTTTATTAATGTTAATATACAAAAACGTCTTTCTTCGTATGGAAGCCGACATGCGAGAGAGTAACGCCGTTACGTCACTTCTCAATCTCTTTTCTTCTTCTTCTTTCAAAATTAACTCTATGCTCTGTTACTAATCAAATCTACATACATTTAAGTGCTAGTAATAACTTATACGTAACTTATAAGCGCTAGATCTCGTTTGCTAGAGTCCACCAGTCATTCATTCTCTGGTTTTTCTGATTTCTGCGGAATTATTCAAGTGAAGTGTTTGTTTTACTTATCTTTTACATTTCTCCTTTCTTCTTACACATTTCTTCTGTCTTTATTAGTTCCTTTAATAAATTTTATATTTTTATTAACATTTTCTTTTTTGTTCTGATGTTTGTATATTGTTTGTATCTGTCTTGGGTAAATGTTCATTGTTTATGGTCTTTTCTAACATGTACTATTTATTGGTGATTTAATAATAGCTGTAAGTTGTCCTTAAAAATAAAATAAGTAACTTAAAACTTTAGCCGTATTGTCTAATGTATAAATACTTATTATACGAATGGAATAATTTGTATAATTACTTTGGTAGCGAGGCGGTATTAATATGATCAGTAAATATATAAAGAATAGAAGAAACCTACGTCCAGCAGTGGAAGTACATCGATTGAAATAATGATGATGAATTAACATGACAGAGCTCATCATATAAGTAACGATTAGGAAATTGGTGTTAAATATTTAGTTACTCGATTATTTATTCTCTTACTTCAATCACAGAATTTCATAAGTTTATGTTTACTTTTTAAAGAGGAGTTATTGGTGTTAATGCTTCTTGATATTAAGAACACTAATTGAAACACAGCTAGGTTTCTTCTGGAGTTGTTCTTAATCGATATTTTAGACTCCCCGTTAAAAGGGCGGTGAATATTCAACCTCTTTCTAACGAAATTAAAAAGGTATTATTTAAGTTTTACCTAAAAGTAGATAAACTTAGAAAATTTCATTAATAGGTCTAACTATTCGACGTAATTGAAATTAAATTTCCAATCGTATTCATCATATATAAGTTAATAAAATTTTAAGTGTTGTAAGTAAAGCTACCGAAATCGCAGAGGTCATTATTATAGCAGCGGTAGGACCCCTTGCTTCCGGTGGGACGGTGCCGCTTCCGGTGCGCAATTAGTATGAACGACACGACTCCGGACACCATCGACAACCCGACTCTAAATTTACTTAATTTATTATACAATTGATAAACGAAACTAAGGAAGAGGGAGATTATGAGACTGATGACATAAAAACAACTGACTTGAGATGGATTAAACAGCAAAATATAGAGAATGGATGTCTTTAGAGAAGGCCTTCATCCACAGATGGGTTCTTGCTTAATAAATAAATATTAACTATTAAGTAAATTATATATTTTGTAAGAAATTAACAACTTTTTATTTTATTTATTTATACCAGTCTAGAAAATCTAGAAAATCCGCTGAGTGTATACAGCGCACGACTAGTCCGAGTGGAGATCTTTATTAGAGATCTATATACAACAGTGGGAGTTTATCTGATGATGAAGATAATATCAAAACTGATATCTTTATAGTTTGTATAATATATTTTAAATCGCAAAAAAACGAAGGGTGTCATCAGTTTAACGCATGCGATAGTAACTTATTCCATCTCTTTAGATATTATTAGCTTCTAAAAAAGCTTTTTTCTTTTATTTATTTTTTTGGTATTTTTACCACTAACAGGAATAACAATACCATCATACCCTTTATAAGGTTCCAATATTTATTATCTATCTTACTTAATATATACTTATTTACTTATTTTCTTGTAAGTTTAAATAATTTAATAGAGACAAAGAATCTTTATTTAAGGTAACATGCAAAGTTTTCATCTGATGGTAAGTGATAAGCTTGCCTATAACATGACGCTGGTTACAATGGTATACAGCACCACATTGCGCTCGCTTTGATATGTAAGTCTCGTTACCCTAGTAAGATCATTACCATACAGCACCCTTCAAACTACAACACAGTAATGTTTGGCGGCAGAAGTAGAAATTGCGGTGAAAGTATTTAGACGGTCTCCGACAATAGAGTAGTATGTTTTTATTACTATATATCGGTAGAAAAATTGCGGTTGTGCTTACCATCACGTGAATAAAAGTGATCACCATCACATCTTACTCCTGATAAGTGAATGTACATGGTTAATCAGTCAGCAGTTCCTTCTCACTCCGCCGGTCAGATAAAACGGTAACTTTTACGTTTGACTCAACTAATTATGGCTGTTGAGAGGGTTAATGACTTATGCCGAAATCGGGAGCACTGGGGATGGAATCCACCCCCACACCCCTAAATAGAAACCTCAACACTTCAAAGGGCTGTTGAGATGTTAAACGGTTAATTTATCATCGTTTCCTTTTTAAAACGTATTTTATTTGCGACTATACTTCAGTAAACAATTGTGACTATGTAATAAAAATAGACTTTAAAATTAAAAAATACTATAAAACATAAAATATTACGAAACAAAAAATAGATTTAAAAAAAAAATCTGAAAAATAAATAAGACTATGTAATAAAAAAAGACTATGAAATTGAAAAATTCTATAAAATAAAAAATTATTTTAATATTAAAAAATAGTATAAAATTAAAAATAC
>DWLS01007360.1:0-10794 GCA_018246255.1 Pachliopta kotzebuea | reverse complement strand
CTTTTGGCTGTGAAAAGACACGCCTGTGTTTTGGTAGCATTGAACCTCACAAGATTGGCATCGCCCCATTTAGAGATAAGAATATGGACCGTCTTCCATCCCAGTGGCCCAATGCGGGTTGGTGGGATTTGACGTAAACATTAAAGCTTTCATATTTAATTACATATCAAAGCATTAATCAAATATATGATATATAGTAAAATTAAATATAAATCCGTCCACTATTTTCTTTCAACGTACAACATATAAAATATATACAGCGCCATCAGCCGATAATCGCCCACCCCTGGACATAGAGCTCCCCCAAAGTTTTCCACTCTGATCCGTCCTGTTCTATCTGCACATGTTTTTAGAGCATAAATAATAAGGTATTTTCAAACTCATACGGTTTATTTTACGTTTATAGCCCCGCGATTTGATATTAATTGTTATACTAGCTGCACATAAATTGAAAAATTAATTCGTGCAAGCCGGATTCTGACGCGGTATCTTCGGAGTGGAAGGCCGACGTTCAAACTACTAGGAGATCACGACTTCTAACCCGTTCGGTTAGTTACTACAACTCCTGATGAGAGCCAGAATTTTATATATCACCACGGCTTTTTTATCACTTAAGACCAGGAGAAGTTAAGGTCAATTGTAGGTCAATGTTGCCGTCAGATATTCTAGGTAGACACTCCCTCAGCTCCTATCGCAGCTGATATTACTGTGCAAACATTACTGTGTTCTAGTTTGAAGGTCGCTATAGCTAGAGAAATTACTGAAGTAATGACTTAACACTTTATGTCCCAACGACAAGCAAAAGTAGTGCTATGTATCACTTACTATCAGGTAAACATTTATTCTTTAAATGTGAAAATGCGGACTTTAACACTTGTATTGGGGATCTATGAATTATTGTAAACCCGTTACAAGTTATGGAGCCTTTTACAAGCGTGAAGGGGTTATAAGTAAAAAAAAATAAACTACTTATGCGACATCGGACTGTCTTAACGAATATTAATACTTCTATATAAACCTAAAAGAACTAAATGTTACTATAAAAAAGTGGACAATACACAATGTAGAGTAAGGTTCTAACCCAGACGATCAAAAATAATCAAAGGCTATAGATATTGAAGTTCCTATGAAACTTTAGTATTTACTTACCTAATCACATAAATATGATTAAATTCTATAGATACAAGCATTAAAATTATTCTTTAGAGATAATTATTTCAGATGACGTGAGGAACAGTTAGAATTTGGTCTCATCCTTATGGTAAATATCATACTGTAAATACATTACTGATTAAATTTTGAAATCAAATAAAGTTTCAAAATGATTATACTTTATTTTTGCATTTATGTCTAACATTTACTGTAAATATAGTTTTAATTTATTTATTTGATTCGGAATGAACAAAGTTCCGGAGAGATTGTAACATTTTATAATTCAACGTATTTATGATATAACAGCTACGAGTTCGCTGGAAACGACGCGCTGAATTTCTAGAATGGCTTCCAATTCATTCCCCGTCACCTGATATATACTAGTGGGTAGGTCTCTTTAGCCGGAGACAGTCTAGGTAGATCTGCAGCTCCTATTGCAGTAAGGTCTCTGTAGTCGTTGTCAGGAAAAGAAGATCGCTTTTGCTGGAGACCGTCTACGTAGGTACCACCGCAGCTCCTATTTCTACCGCCAATAGTAACGTGCAATCATTACTGTATTCTTGTTTGCAGGGTTCTGTATGCTAGTGAAATTAGGGGTCACGAGACTTAACACCTTATGTCTCAAGGCAACCCACTGTTATGGCCAAGCGCATCACTTACCATCAGGTAAACGCCTTGCACGTTCCGTCGGCTAATCGAGTAAAAATATGTATTAATTATATATGCTACGACAAAATACGAGACCACTTCGTACTTTTCGTCCGCCCCGGGCTCACGCAATGGACAGTGAGGTTTCCCACTCTCAAAGCCCACAAACCCGTAAACCCTTTCAGTCGCCTGCTACGACAGGCTTACCTTAGTCCTATTCGTGATCGACCGAAACCACAGGTCTAGCGTTGGTAACTACCTAGACGGTCTTCTGCAACAGACCTTTGTAGGTATTATAAATATTCTGTACAGAAACTTATGTTTTCAAAACTTTGTGAACACAAAGCTTGTGTACACGATGCACAATATTGAATAAGTCGTTATTTCACTCCTAAAAACAAATTGTACGGCGGTCCGTCGTTATATTTAACTATAACTTTGAACGGTTATACCCGTTTGCATATTAACTCAACCGATGCTTCAATTGCGGTTTTAGTTAATTTCAACCGGAAACAATCATTCAGCAAGTCACCCTGCCTTTATTATGTACATATATCATAAATAAATAAATTCTTTATTTGGTTTAAACAAGTATATTATCATCTCTCAACTTATATGATTACAATAGTACGAAGTTTTATATTTTATTACACAGTGTTTCTCTTTAGTAACACAATGAAACTACATAACAAATAGGAAAGCGTAAATTTATAATTTATGTATTAACATATCTTAGAAATATACTTAATTAATCACTAAATATTAAAAAAATCGTCAATGCATGTATTATCTAATATTCACTTGCTCAGAGAACTTTTAAATTTGTATTAGTAAGTGCTTTAATATTATTTAATTTATTAAAGATTATATTCTATATAACGTTATATGTTTTAAAATATAGTTCATAGATTCAATGATCTTTAAGCGTTAAAATATAAATAAATTATTAAAGTTGTTCAATGACGTACCTTTTGCCTTCTAATACTTTATTTACTTAGATTATAAAAGTAGAGTTATGAAACTTTCACGGATAAAGAAACGAATAAAGCTAAAATAAAAAAAAATATTTCTGTTACTAACTTAGCTTTAATTTAGCTTCTTCTAATATATTGATTTTGATTATTAAAACCACGTAGTTGATGAACACAACATAGCTAATTTATAATCTGTAGTGTATATAACAGGAGAATCCCTCTGTAGTGGTTACATACATATGTGTAATAGGAGTACCACAGTAATTATTTCGCATCGTAGTTTCAGTAAATAGCTTATTTAGTTTCAGGTATCAAAATACCTGTTTCATAATTTTGTACTGAATACCAGAAATTATTGATTTTTTTGGTTTCCGTACAATAAATTTATATCTCTCATGGATTTAGGAAAAATATAAATTGAAATACAAAATAAGATAACTTTTAAAATAATCCTTACACTCCTTAGAGAAACTCAAATATGTTTTTTTTATTATCCGCTCAACGAACTTACACTTAAGTTTACAGTTGATCGAATTAGTTACTTACCCATAAGTGAACCGTACACATCCAAACAGTTGGGAACTGAAGCAAAACGGCTAAGTTACTGTCGACATATTTCTAATACATGTTTTATTATATCTTTAACTTACATACATACTTTGTTGAAAATTTATTACCTTTGTAAATGTATTTCTTAGGGTTAATCTTATATATTTTGACGTGAATTCAAAGTTTAGACATCTTTAATTATTCATACATTACATACTTAATAAGAACATAACATTAAAATGAATAAAACAAAGTATATTATAAATTAGAGGTGTGAGATGTTATTAAGATATTTTGCTTCTAGATGGAAGTAAGGATTACGTAGAAACATTGAAACTCTCATGGCAGTGTATAAAACCTAAAGGTTTCTTACGGAATCAAAATCTGCGATGGCATACAAACACAATATTCAGACAGCTATTGAGTCAAGTTTGTAACACATGGTATTCTGTATACATCACAAAATAAAAATTTTCTAAGCCATTCGTAAACTATTAAAACGAAAAGATTTATTTCCCTAATACGTGTAATTAAGGGTTGAAAGAACAAGAGTTGATAATTGCCTTGAACTTTAATCAAGTTTTCTTTGTACATAGTATAGTGAGTGAACAAAACAAAATATAATTGCAGGATAAAGTAATTACCTTAAAATCTTTATAGGTATTTTATAATGAATACATGATTTAAGAAAGTTTTAAAATGCTAAATAAATCCTATATTTTATCATTATAACGTTTATTTAAAAAAAATTAAATATTAGCTTTTCCTTAGTTATGAAACTTCAATAAAATATCAGTGTGACCAATTTTTTGGAAAACTTTTAAACAATGAGTAGATAATCCAAAAATTGTTCACTCTGTGAATAGTTATGCGTTGTGAAAGAAGAAGGCAAAATAACTTTAAATTGTGAGCTAGTAAATACAGCGTGCTTAAGAAAACAAAGGAAAAGGATAAGATTCGAGTTGTAAACTTATTTCAAGTCTAAGCATGAATCGTACCTGCAAAACAAATCACGCCTAAATGCCCAAAAGTATTTTTTAATACTAGAACGAGGAACTATATTACAAAATTCTTAAAAGTAACTAAAAGTAATGTACTTTATTAGCTATTAAATTGTTTAAGATTTACTTGGTTCAGTTATATTACGACGTACAAAGAAAAGTGAAATTTTACATGTAATAAAGTGCTAAAATAATGGTACAAAAACGAAAATACTACATTAATTACACTACCTCTTATAGTTTTTTTCTTTGAATGTTTTTTAGGATGTATTAAATGGATGTTGTTTAATTTTCGTCGATCCTAAATCTAGAATTTATTGATGACAATTTGTCTAGATAGGAGGACAAGGTCTTCTCCAAAGCCAATTAATGTTATAGTGGTCGGTATAAATGCCTGATTTTATTACTATTTTATCGCCCGTATTGCCTTTAAAAATATTATTTCATTCTATAGTTAGCCATCTAAAGATGTCTATACATAAAATACATTTCCTCTTATCTCTGTAGATGGCGCTACATGTGTTTAATAACAAGAAGATTCAATAATGCTTTTAAGTTTAACAGTCTCTAAAATACAGAAAAATACTAATTATTTTATTGATTTATTTGGTATTTCTCGGTTAGTTCAATTTATTTTGTTTCAAAATTGGTTTAGTTTGTGGTGAAATTATGGGTATTCGGCTGCATACTCTGTACTGGTGGGAATAACGTCAGTTCACGCCAAGACATTGGCGTATTCAGTAATGTTAATGGTTTGGATATAGTCGCAAATATAAACGTTGAAATTTACGTATACTTCATATTTAAATAACTGTAAGGCTTCTTTACTGTGCGACCTCGAGTGCCGAAGAAAAATAAATCAAAGAAAGTCAAATACAGACCATAAATAGGTAAGATTAGACATTTACATAATTTAAAACAATAATATTATTAATTTCTTATAATTCAAAATTTTCATCTCGTCTTTCAGTATATAGTAAAAAAAATATCAAAAACATGAAATTTTGTTATTTATAGAATTTTACTAAACTTTACAATAAATTAACATAAAATATTTGCATATTATACGTTAACCATTTTAAAGAAGCATCAAAAATATGGTTATTATTCGGAAGGAATATTTGAGTTAATAATATTTGTTTGTCTGTGTATACATACTTGAATGATAATGGGATTAATTATTTGTATATGATGTACATACAAAAATTATTCTAGCTGTTTATTAATTATTTTAATGTTTGCGCCATCTAGCGGTAAATAAAAAAATGTGTAATATATAAAACTAATATTTAGTTGTAGTTTGATAGAGGGCGTTGCTTTCTTTGATTAATATTTTGCTACTATTGGTAGTTATTTTAATTTGTCATTGTTTGTAGATATAATTAAATTTAATTTAATCATAATCTCTCATCATTGACGTTTACTGTTAGGCACAGGTTTCCCCCAAAGGTATTCACATCGATCCGACCAAGAACATAATTACAATTTGTTAACATGTTTAATATTTATTACGTAAAAATAAAGGAATTGAATAAAATATATAAATAATAAAGAGAATCAACGCTTTTTTAAATAAAACAAAGAAAATGGCTGAGCCGTTTAAGAATCAAATATAAGGCAATGACTATGCAATCAAAAGATCCGCAACAATAGAGGCCCAACAGGCTATTCAAATTTCCCCTTACGTTATTTGTTTTACCACCCCAAGACTTGCGAAGGGAATAGAAGAAAATTAATAAAAAGGGAGCTGTGCAAATTTTCCCTTTTCCATCGTACAAAGGGCTTACACGGCAAAAGAAAATGATTTTGCGCTCACTGCAGAATAAAATTTAATATTCACTTTGTACGACTTTACTCCATTTATTAGTTTTAGCGAGCGACTGAGCCCAAAATCCTTTTAAGATCTTTAATGATGTTGCTTTAGAATAAAACAAAATTAAAACTCATTTTTAATTTAGGTATAGACCTATCTAAAGGCAGTCGTTTATAGTACTTTCGAGTAAAGAAAGGAAAAATTTAACTAAACGATGTAACAAGTACTCCTTTAAAATTATATGATGTGTTATACATTAACTGTGATGATTTTATTACTTTTTAAAATAATCCTTTTTGTAGGTGAAAGGAGAGATCATCGCGATGGTATGTTATTTGCTTTTTTTATTACCAATATTATTATAATAAATGCTGAAAAATCCTCGGTATTATTTTAATGTACATAATTAAATTTTCTATCGAAAAATAGTTTTCGCCTTATCTGAAAAGGCCATATTTTGTAATTTACCCATATAATTTATGTCAGTACTTTCTTTCCTTATAATATTGTATTATTTATTCACAGTACGGCTTTGTGAACTACGCTTTAGAACTTCTAGTGTTAAAATCATTTGGCGAAGAGACATGGGAAAAAATAAAGTGAGTACAAAGTTGATACTTCCTTTTCTATTAAGGCAGACCTGAAATAGTCATCAGAAACTTTGGATTATTCAGATATTTCATAACAGACAGAGGAAGAATAGCTACATTGATATTCCATCCAAAATCTTAAATATGCAAATGTTAATTTATTTGTTTTTATCTAATACATCCTGAGAATCTACTTTAAATTATATGAGAATCGAAAAATACTAACATTTGACCTATTATTATTATTTTTTTATGAAGCTAGCCATTACAGCTTATTTGTCAGCTCAAAGCAAGCACCTTTTGTATTAGAAAACGTAATGTTTGTGCACTACAGCTTACTGCACATACAGTTGCTGAACTAAATTAGAAATATCTCGACAGTGGGGACCTAACAATTTACCATTTAAACTTGAAAGTAGTTTACTGTATTGTCCTTGTTAAATCGTATATAATGTATTATTAAAACCTACAGGAAAAAAGCAGCGGTTTCGATGGAGGGAAGCTTCCTAGTGCGTCAGATTTACGAAGACGAAATAACATACAATTTGATTACAGCTGCTGTAGAGATCCTTCGTAAGTAAAATTTTGATCATTCATCCTAATTTCAAGTTTAATTATTACACATGTATTTTATACATATTACATCATTTATATCTCTTAAATAACTAGTACATATTACTTAAGGATAAGTTTGTTTACCAGGTTAGGAAATATATAGGTCGCAGCTATGTTACTGTGGCGTTAGTATTGTTTCCACTAATTTCTTAAACCCCGTAATTTCTCTGACTATAGTAATGTTGAAAATATATTATGTTTAAATATTGACACTACTTGTTTTATAAAATTTACTGTCCTTATCAATAAGCTGTTCCACCACTTGATATATGTAATGCTAAAGTGGTTGTACATCAATTGACAGAGACACCAGCGGATGCGATTTTGGAGTCTTTCGGAAGAACATTTTTCGAGTTCTGCCAGGATTCAGGATACGACAAGATTCTTCAAGTACTCGGAGCTAATCCTCGAGATTTTTTACAAGTATGTATGAACATTCCAAACATTTCTTCTAAGGTAGAAGACAGATTGGAATATTACCATCATCATCCTGAGAAGACTCCTAGGATCGTAAAAGGGCTTAATGACAAAAATAATTTCAATTTCAATAAAAAGGCACCTGCGTTAACTGCATATGCTAGACGAGTGCCCATTTATGGAGGTCCACGGTTCAATTCATGATGATTTGGGCTTTAGTTAATGAAAAAAAATTTAACTAACACCCTAACATTGTTAAAATGCCGCTTTTAATGGTATTGCTATTTTCAACTGTCAACATATGAGATACAGAATAATCTGGTCAAGGGAGCTTCATTATCAACGACCTCAGTGACACACAAAACCCTGTGAAATGAATTTCAAGTGTTAGCCAATTGATAACAACAGGATTTACTAAATGACTGAATAATGGCTCACTTATCAAAACTTTGAAAAAAAAGGGTCAGTTCCGTTTTCCCCGATTTTTACTTCTGTGATGAAAAACCTAATAGTTTAAAAAGTACCGGGTCAGGAGTGCTTTTGTAAATGTCCCATCAGGTGACCCATCCCACACAAAACACATTACATCATTTTATTGTCTATTTATAGTTATCAAAAATCCTAAAATTATTTTTATCTTTATTTTTTCAAAGAGATGTTATGTAAATATTTAAAAAAAAACTTACACCTTCGTTTTGTGTTTTTGGCTTGAAACTTCAAAATAGTTTCTTTTGTTATAACTAACACTGAAATTTTTATTAGTTATCTCTTTTCATATTGTATTAGAATCTAGACGGTCTGCATGATCATCTGGGCACGTTATACCCTGGGATGCGTTCACCATCGTTCCGATGCACCGAGAGGCCTGAAGATGGAGCACTGGTCCTCCACTATTACTCCGACAGGCCGGGATTGGAGCATATTGTGATTGGCATTGTGAAGGTAAGTATTATGAATAAAACTTTAATCTAATTCATTTAATAGTGGCACATAATACATAAGATATTAAAATTTGTTACTATAGTAATTTGACCATTTAAATTGCATAGTATGATGATGTATTCAGTATCCAGTTTAATGATTTAAACTTAATAAATCACTCCGAAATTATGTTGTATGTAGACAGTAGCAAGCAAGTTACACAACACAGAAGTTAAAGTGGAGATACTGAAGACGAAGGAGGAATGCGATCACGTCCAGTTCCTAATCACGGAGACGTCGACAGCTGGCCGCGTCTCGGTTCCGGAGATCGCGGAAATAGAGACACTATCACTTGGTAAATTTTTTATTATTTTCAGATTAAATCTATCATCTACTTTAAAATAGCTGACAGTAAGGTTGAAAATTATAAAGCATGCTAATGCGTAACACGCAATGACGTCAGAAGGAACACGGCAAATGTAACAATAAGCTTCCATTATAGTGATTGTAGCTAGGCTTGGCTAGGTGCTAGAGATCCAAAAAACTAAATTCTACATGATGTGGTCCAGGACCAAAACAAAATCATCAAGCAGTTACTAACTGCGCCAAAGAGGTAGTTTGCAATTCATACGTTTTAATCTATATTTAAATAAACTTGACCCTAGTTTATGATTATAATAAATTTAATCCGAAAACAACCGAAACGTTCACCTGGTATTAAACGACTCAATTAAAAAGCTAGTTGTGATCTTTCATCATCATCAGTCCATAAACATCCACTGCTGGATATAGGCCTCTACCAATAGTGAAAGGATCTCGACCATCTCCTACCACGCTGGCCCAATGAATTAGAGGGAAGAGTCTTGTTTGTTGATTAGCAGAGAGCACCACAAGCGGTTGAAGTCCATTCGGTTCCCGTGTGCTGTTGTGTGGGCCTCTTACGCTCCTAGTTAAGATTTTTACACAAAACAAATATCGATCATCTTAGTCACTAGATGATGTGTATTATACTAGTGGCTAAGATAATTTTAGCTTTAGTCTTATATTCAAACCTGTACTAAGTATTGTTTGTTATTTACTAGTTGTTAGTTAATTTAGTTAAGTACAGTAGATACTACTTAGACGGAGTACCAAATGTAATAATTTCTTATGTTGGATTTCAGAGCCGAAGGTCAGTCCAGCGACCTTCTGCCGGGTGTTTCCATTTCATCTAATGTTCGACCGCGAACTCAACATTGTCCAAGCGGGACGTACCGTCTCCCGTCTTCTTCCCAGAGTCACCAAATCTGGTTGTAAAATCACTGATGTCTTAGATACGGTAAGCGATAATATAAATAAATACAGGGTGAATGTATACAATTAAATTTAAATATTATTTCGTTATATGAAAACGTTTCTTTTATTGAATTTGTTTCTTTTTGTGCAAGGTGCGTCCACATTTGGAGATGACATTCCTGAATGTCCTGGCGCACATAAACACTGTTTACGTGTTGAAGACCAAACCCGAGGAGATGAATCCGACCGACGCACACGAGAAGATTGCATCCCTACGACTCAAGGTACAGGATTTGTAATTGTATATAGTATTGACAATGAAGTTGTGGATGGTAAAGCATGCTTCTCTGAACACTCGCTCTCATAAGTCCACAGCCAGAACATAGTACGTTGTTACGGCAACAGATTTATAATATGAGGGTGTTAATTACATTGGCGGGTTTAAGAAAAATCTTTAACACCAACCAAACACCACATGTGGCTTCGGAAATGAAGTAAGGATTACAAGTGGTTAGCTATTGCTTTATGGAGGCAGTTGAATAAATTTATTTCATATAATTAGATTAAGGAATGATTTTGTAATATGACTAGCGGAAAGCCTCTTTTAAAGAGTAAAATAAACCCTGTTGAAATAAACCCTAATTCGTTTTCTATTTACAGGGTCAAATGCTATATATCCCAGAGACCGATGTCATCGTATTCCAATGTTACCCTAGTGTGACGAACCTTGATGATTTAACTCGGTAAGAATTTTCTAAAATAATTATCATCTCAGCCTATTGCAGTCCACTGCTGAACGTAGGCCTCTCCAATAGATTTCCAGCGCGACCGGTCCATTG
>DWLS01007359.1:0-10795 GCA_018246255.1 Pachliopta kotzebuea | reverse complement strand
TACCCCCGGTGACCGGTCTGCCCCTACCCTGCCACGCCTGACCGCCATCACAAACTATCGCGCATTTACTAAAACAAAAAACGTGTTCTTACGGCTATCAAGAGCTGAAGAGCCGCAGAGGTACCGGATGCGATGAAATTTATTCGCATTTTTTTTTCTAGAAGCCTGTGGTGCTACATTCCAAGAAAAATTTTACAAGTATACGAACTTGAAAACGCGTTTTGAGATAACATCAAAAGTTAAATGTAGTCCTACTTAAATTTTATTTGTTATAAAACTTATATATCGAGGTAACTTGGCAGAAGAAGGATTTGCTATTTTATGACCAATTCTTGTAGTAATACAGGAAAGTGCAAATTTATATGACAAAAAGCTGTAGTGTATAAAATGAACGTAAATCGTCGACACTATACCATTATACCATTACAAATCAAAAGAATCGCATCACTTATTGATGCAAACAGAAACAAGAAATTTAATTAAACATTAAAAATTTAAATTATTATAACAACCTAAATAAATTTCTAAAAACAAAATATTTAAAATCGTACTACGCAAACTCGACATTGTTCGCTTCGAAAGCAGGTAGCAAAAACAAACCTTTTCTATTAAAAAAGATCGCGTTGGAATGCACAGATGTTGTGGATATGTACCTACTACCCACATCCCTTTTAGGACCCGGTAACATTGATAAAATAGATTAAAAATCTTCAAAAATACTATCTCGAACACTACATTGCCCATTTCTTAAATTAAATTATTCAAAGCAAGCAAGCTTTTATATTTAAATTTTTTAGATATTACTTTAAATCACTTATATATTAATTACTTACTACATGAAAACGGTTTACGGGGTTAGTATATTTTAGCATGAATGACTTCTGGGCTGGTTTTCAATAAAGCATCTTTTATCATCACGATTATTTATAATGACACGGGACCTCCATTAACCGTAAACTAAATACAACACGTATATTTCAAAGCATTTGTAATATATATTTTTTTATAATAACCCATCTAGGTTAATATCTCTCTAATAGCAACTTCTGTTCTCAAGAAGTACGTGTAAATACATGTTGCTTCAAAATACGCTTTTGCTAGTTAATTAAATGAGAATTTTTCTCTTTGACCCGCCTTTGGTAGTAAAGCTTTTAATAACTGTAATTAATAAAAAAAATGTTGCATGAGATAAATACTGATTTCAATAAGACCTAAATATAACCATGCATATTTAAAAAATATCTATAATTTTTTTGGAGTCTTGTAGTAAAATATGACGAGCTGCTACTTTAAGATATTTTTTGCTGCAATTTAAAATAACGAAGTTCTTTATACAATAATAATGATGTGTTTTAAAACATGTAAACTTTTAAATTTCAATTCGTAAAGTCCTTTACATAATTATGTGACTGAAACAATAGTAGTAATAATACTTTGGACTACTTGACTGTTTCGGAATGGAACCTATTCACTTGAAGCAATGACAGGTCGAGGTAATGGTGACATGTTTTCCCAATTTGAAATCTATTACAAGGCTGTAAATAACAAAATTATTTCTTTTTGATGCGAAGATTGTTATGTATTATTATTTAACTTTGTGAACAACGATCAAATTTATCAAACATGATTTATACATTCTTCATGTAATTTTGTTAAAAAAGTGTGTTAAATAAGTTTGACTACATTAAAACGACTACTAATCAAATTAAAATTATTATGTAACCGATTAATGTAGTCGTTTATTGTGTTTTAACTGGTTTTGTGTCTAATTCTGCCCACAAACAGTAGTGTGCAAATATTACCGTGTTGCACTTTGAACAGCATTGTAGCTAGTGAAATTACTGGAGTAATGAGAATTAACACCTTGAACGTGTCGACGAATATAAAAAATCTTTAATAAAATGAAAAACAAATTGTATATATATCAAAATTTTTTACAGGGCGAGTAACAGTGGTCTCGAGATGCGACATGCGTGCTCTGTGTTCGGTTCGCGGGCCGCTGGGCGGGGATACGCGCGCGCTCGGTGCCGGCGCGCGCCTGCTGTCCCTACGCATGCCCGGCCAGCCTCAACCGCTTCACTTTGTCGTAGAAGCGAAAGCGAGAGTCAAAGAATTGAAATCCCTTGCAAATTCTCATGCACAACTACAAGGCATTACCGACACGGAACTCTTCGGATTAGCTATTCTACAAAGTAATTTGTTCCAATGATTTTCTTAAAACCACAAATAGTAGTAACGAATGGATTTCACGCGGTCATGGACAAAAAAGCAGTTTCTTTGATGGAGCACCTCTGATGTAACATCAATAGCATCTTGATGATGACAGTTGCTATGACCCAATGGGTACATTATTTTAGGGCAATCATAATGAAAATTAAATATATATTTTTTTTCTAATTTAACTAACATTGTACTGCATTTTACTGTTACTAACTTGTGTGACTAATGGTCTGAGATAAAAATTTATTCAATATAATTTAAAGAGTAAAATCAAAACTTTATTATTTTATCATTTTTAATGATTTAATGCTTGGACAATCAAATCTAAAATATATTTTTTTCAGATGGCGAGTATTTGTTTGTTGATGTGGAGAGCAAGTTATCAAAATACGCACCAAAGAGTTGGAGATCATCTCATACACATGTAGGTTTTGGATTAGTTTTTATAAATCCTAATCATTTACTTCAATTGTTCAGGTATAATAGTTAAACACCGAAGTTATGTTATATATATATATTTGTTTTAATTACAGGGTTTGGACGCAAATGGAAAGCCGTTGCTTGAGCTACACCTTGTTGTACAGTTTCACGTAGAAAGTCCATTGCTATTACATGACAAAGTTGGAAGGCATTTATATTTTCTTCAGTTACTCCATAATTTACGGACGAGGGATGGATTACCAGCCGAAATTCTATTGCTACTCGTCGGATTAGCACTTCAAGCGAAATTCGGTGATGCCGAAGCATACGATAATCAAGACTATTTCAAATTGGAAGATTTCGCACCTCCATCTCTGACCGGTGATTGGGTCAACGCAGCTGTACGAGCATGTCATCAAGAACACAAAGGTTTATCAAAACCTGATGCAGAAACCAGATTTATACGGGAAATATGCCTTCTTCCCGACACTATAAATTCTCATAGGTATCGCTTGAAACAATCAAAAACTGAATCCGAACCAGGAACTGTTTGGCTTCTTGTAACTGCAAAAGGTATAAAAATACTACCGGATAGTGGTTCTGTTTCAAATTTCATATGGAGTTCAATAGGGAAATTAAGTTTCGATAGAAAAAAATTTGAGATACGTACAGAACAAGGAAAAATCACTTTATATTCTTCAAGTGAAGAAAAATGCAAATACTTGTTTGCTCTGTGTAAAGAGACCCACCAATTTTCTATGAAAATTTCTACAAAACTTAATGACATTTTGAGAAAAGAGGAAGAAGAACGAAAAATTTGTTACGGTTATTCGAAATCATTAAATTTTCAATTCTGTCAAAACAAAAATGAACAAAGAATATCGTTAATTTCCTCAACAAGCTCTAACACAACTTCAGGAATTGTGAGTGATAGAGTACAGTCAGAAGATGAATTAGAAATAATGATAGACTCACCTCCAGCACCATCCACCGAAAGTTTAGCGTTTGCTCATTTGTTGGACTGTTCAAATTCTTACCTCATACGACATCTTCCACAAGATAATCAACCATTAAAAAAAACATCATCCCTACAAATGCAAAAAGCTAAAATACGCACAAAAAAATTGTCTAAGGATGAAGAGGAGAGTTCATCTATTACTGAAATTCCACTAGAAAAATCAAATTCGTCTTGTCAGGATGAAGTTATTTCTTCAAACGATCTATCTTTCCATGAAGCTCTATTAGACAGCCCCATTTCAGGAAAAGTTAAATGTACCGGCTCGCAATGTTCTTCGTCATGCAGTACTGTTATTATGAACCGAGCAGGTTTAAGTACATTAAGTAGAGCTTCAAATGGAAGCAGTTTGGAATTAAGTTTTAATCATACTGCCCAAAATTCATTAATTAGTGATAACAGTAATGTAGGAGGTATTGACTCAGAATATTCTCAAGATACGGCATCAGCTCTGTATGACGGACTGGGTCAACCAGTAACTGTCGCAGCCTCTAGTGAAACCAGCGGAGTTTATACAATGGGCAGCTCTGAACTTACAAGCCGATCAAAATCTTACACGCTATCTGAAGACAGTAGAACGGAATATGGAAGCGCGCATTATGACATATATAAAACATCCAAAGAAAATGATCTAGCTGACTTTGATAGCGTCTCTTCAATACTAAATAATAAATCTAAAAGAAGTGTAAAAACGTCTAGCACGTTGAGACTACAAAGATCTTCACCTAACAATGATTGTGTCGATGGCGTAAGCACATTTTGCAACCAAGACATTGAAGAAAAAAGTAGTATATATCGTGAACGTGCAAATTCAAATGTAAGCGCTATTTCTTTTCATGGCGACGGTAGTGATCCCACGGATAATAAACATAACTTATTAAGTGCTAGTGAACTCAGCGACCTTATTGTAGGAAGAGGTGTATATCCAAAAAATCAATCAGTTAGTGACACATTTGATTCTGTATCTGACTATGTTAGACTACCTTTACCTTTTTCTGGTGATAGTTATCTCCATGGTCACGAAGATACTGCTCCTTCGGAAGACAATTATCTAAACAATTCTTTCTTCGACCGTCCACCAACACCTCCAACACGAATTGATAGTCGTAAATCACACAATTTGTCATTGCCAAATGTATTAGGTATTGATGGAAACGGGGCAAACCCTTTACGATTACTGGAAAAACCACCACCTCCTTACGAATATAATCACAAAACGCTATCATCTTTCATAACACAAAATATTAAACCACCGCCTGCATACCCAGGAATAACAGGCGTTTCTAAGAAAAAAATTGATATGAAAGAAGAAGTACCAGCAAGAGTAGTAACAACTAAACCGATGATTACAATACTTAAAGCAGAAGCCGGCGAAGTGAATACCTGTAGTGAAAGAACATTTGCCAGTCCTATGGTTTTAGAACACAGATTTCAGAAATCAAAAAGGCATCAAACATCAAGCCGAAGAGCCGAGAGATCAAAATTAGCGCAAGGGATAAGTAACAACTTGTCACCATCACGCGAAATACCATTGCATGGTGTAGACTCAAACGTATTGGTAGCAATGATGAAATTACCACCACAACCTCCACCCCCTCCACCACGACATTCGAGACTACCCCCCCCACCGCCCACGACTCGACTTCCTCCGCCACCACCTCCTCAAAATCCCATATTCCATCAACAACTGTATAGTGATGTGGATTACGTTTATTATCCATTACAAGATCCCGCAATATCGCAACAAAATTACCTCGATCACAAACTAACAGAATCTAGAATATCAAATATGAATAAAAATAGTCTTCAGTACCGAAGTACACCATATTTATCGACTTCCCTATCAGCGTCATCTACTTACGGATCAATACAAAATCTATCCGATTCATACATTCAAACACCAGGTCTTCGTACAAGCTGGTATTCTATGACTAGCAGAACATCTGTTAGTAATCATTCTATAAATTTCGAGAGACCGCTCTTGCCTATAAATTTTTCAGATATTTCCAAATTTTCGAGAACAAAATCACACGAAAACATTTTGAATGTGAAGGACCCGCCACCAATAAAAGTAAGGCGAATGCCACCTCCTCCACCACCACCTTATGAATACAAGAAAAAACTACCGACACATTTAAGAGATGCAAATATTCCGAATATAAGTATAAATAGTGATACAACGGTTACTAAAACAAAGGATTCTAATTGTGATTTAGATATAACAACTTTAAGGGAAAAAAGTAAAAATTTAGATTTACCTCTAATAGCTGCGTTGTGCAACGACAGATCATTGCTAAAGCAAACAAAAGCATTTGGAGCTCCAAAGTTGGTGAAACAAACTGGTAATGACTGTCAAAGTGAACTAAAATGTGCCAAGCCTGTTCATAACACCACCGATAATTTAGATCGTAAGAATATACAAGAATTTATAACTAAGAAACCGGTACCTGGAAATCAGAAAAAAATTATTATGCGTAATCCAACCGATAAACTTCCTGCATTGCCAGATGCTGGCAGTCATACCCCTAGAGCTATGTCTAATACGTATGTAATGCATCCTAGCGCAGCTGTTAAAAATAAGAAAATTCAGCCCAACATGTGACAAGTTCTTGCTTTTTCTTGTGAATCCTTCCAGTGCTATGAGCTATTATACATCAAAAACTAAAAGACTGACATTAGTTATATATATTTTGCTAAAGCGAAACTTCGTTAAGGCTATAAATGGAATAATAATTAGTATTGCCGTAGTTCTCTTTTTCGATTCATTTGCTAATATTCACTTACTATAAGTCAAGTGCAGAAATAATCTTTATTTATAATTAATCAAAAATAGATTTTTCTTATCATCATAAATATAAATATTATAGTAATTAGTGCCAAATAAATGCGATAACTATAAACATTCCAATAAGTAAAATCTGTGTACTTAAAATTTTTGTTTTCTAATTATAACTTTAGTTCATTCTTGTATATTTTCTTAAAAAATATGAAAACTTTGATAACCGTAACCAGTTCTTACATTCCGTCAAAAAACATCACAAGTTTTAATTGCTTAAAAAGTTTAGTTACTAAAAAAAATGACTTGTTTTTTTTATAGATAGTACTACAAAAAAGTTACTTTGTAAATGTAAAACATTGGCTAATTTATGGTAGATCTCCCATGTAATACGTTATAATATGTATTAAAAGTGAGAGCTTGCTAAATTTATTTTTAACTATAATCTATTTATTAAAACTTTTAGTTACTGTTCAAATTCCCTATTAAATAGCGAATTTTCTTGTAAAATTGCTAAGAATAAATACTCATTGATTTATATGAAACGGAAGTATCGAGGTAATTGTTATATCTTATATATGTATACATCTGAAGTTTAGAGGTATAATAATAAAAATGTAATAATTTTCGAGACTATTTATTGACTACAGTCATGTACATATATCACAATGCTATTAAGTACATTATATTTTCTATGTGTACAAATGTATAATAAAACTCATAATTATAACAGTACATTTATTTTATTTTTTCTTGAGATTTTATTCTTTGGTATTAATGAGATTTATATATGAATACCATTTCATTAAACATAATTTATAATGTAAAAATATTTTGACTAAAAAAATGTTAGTTTTTATAAAACAAATTATTCATGTTACAATTTTTGCGTAAATTTTGCAAAACAATTGCCTATAAAAAAAATATGAAAACTGAGGTGACGCCCTCACCTATACAATATTAATCAAGTTTTTGATTGTAGCATGAAACAATGTAAATCTGCTATAGTGTTATTTATTACACTTATATGTATACAATAAGGTAACATCGCTTATGAATATTACAACTAATATCTTAATTTTTGGTATATTCAATACTTACAAATTACAAATAAAAGAACAAATTTAAAACAGTGTACAAATATTAATTCAAAGAATATTTTATTTTTCCAGCTTTAAAATCATTGCAGAAAATGGAGGAAATGTAACTTGATCAAAATATAAGACTGTTCCTACTAACGAATTATTTGTACCGGCGATAACGGTACCGCCATAAAACATAGTAGACAAATCTGTCGTTATGTTTGTTCCACCAAAATTGCCAACAAAAACACAAGTGTTCCTACGCGGATACCATCGTTCAATAACAAGTAAACTTTCAATAGTTTTACGAATTTCTATATTTTTAAAAACATTTCCGTCTTTATAAATAGCTTTAAGATAAATCGTTGGCGTATTTAACCTCACTTCTATTAGTTTCTTAACAATGTTCAAAAAGTCGTATTTAGGTTCTGAGACAGTTTTCGAATTCCATGGAAAAAAAGCAATGCTATCATTCTGATTATCTTTGAAAGGCATTTTTACTAAATTATGAATTTTTTTGTACTCATGAAAATCTTTTTCAACATCATTTTTAGATAAACCATTTAAGCCAATTTCATCACCATAAAATAAATTAATAGAACCAGGTAAAGCCATTTCAAGAGTAATTAATGCAAGAGTGATATTTGGATAAAGTGAGGATACTCTTTTACTATTAACATTACCAATATTCCAAAGAATCCAAGGACAATGTGGTTTGTTCCAAACAGGTCCAGTAATTACTTTATTAATAAGATTTTTCAAACCTTTCATCCCTCCATGAAAATCTATATGGACATCAATAAGGTCTACTCTGTTAAGAAAAACAGTAAGATGATCACCTTCTATTAAATCTAAAGTTTTATCACTAGCAATGAATATTTTTCCACTTCCAATGATTTGCTTCCAAATCTGAAGGGCTTTACCAAAACTTATTTCTTTAACATAATTTTCAAGGTTTTTTAAATAGAAACCATCAACATTTTGTACACGGGCCCAAAATGCAATTGCTGCTGACATTTGGTCATTGAAACTAACTGATGTATCATTTGAAAAAAGTATAGTATAATTTGAATAATGTGAAGGTTCAGGTGCAACCATACTTAAAACTGGAATATCTAAAATTATATACATTTCTTTCTCATGAATAGCTTTTACTAAGTCACCAAAATCTTTGAGAACTCCTAAACTTCTATCAATTTTTAATAAATAAGTTGTATTATTATAATTTTCCGGATAATCTTGAGCTTCAAAAATATAGTTAAGCCTGACTGCTGTACATCCTAAATCTTTTATATAATCTAGTTTCTTTATTAGACCTTTTATGTCACCAATTCCATCATTATTCGAATCTTTAAAACTAGCTGGAAACACTTCATAAAATACTTTACCCTGGTGCCATGGCAAATCAGGGTTACATGATTTTGGAATAGTTACAACCATTGCTATGATAGCTCCCAAACATGCCACAAGACCAGACAAAACCACCCAAAGTAAAATCTTTCTTATTATAACCCAGTTCCAATTAACAAAACTAGGCAATTTCCTATTGTTAAGATTCAAATTTCCATTAATTTTACACACCTCAGGCTAAAAAGAAAAAGTAATTTGGTAAATTATTCATGAAGATATCATATGCACTAAAATGATTAATATAGTATTGTTTAAGACTAAACATAAAAAATTTATTTACTCTTTGAAAGTTACCATAGGCCCTAATGAGTAAATATTTTTTTTTCAAAACTTTCGAGATAAATGTAATTTTACTAAAATTAATGAATACATTTTTACTGCAGCTAGTTAGGTCAACTGTGCATGTAAGCATCCCCAGCACATAGGACTTTTAGGTATAATAACCATTCCAATCATTTTTAGCATGTAAGTCAATGATTGCAATATATTGGTAAAGCTGTGATCATTTTCCAGACATGTTACTTTATAGACATCTTTTACTTCAAGTTAATGAGTAGCAGCAAAAATATTCAAACCTTATTTTAACTTTTATTTAAGTCATTAATCCTTATAAATACTTACTTGTCCAATGTCTAGGTCTCCATTTTTGCTCAGAGATTGGTATTCTAACATACTTATGTTATTAATTAACTGTGCACTCACGGGATCTTGAACCACAGAATTAGAGTCACCAGATGAACTAGAATCTCCTGCCAAAATCTCTACAAATCATAAACACATATTTTTAATATCCTAAGTTGACACATTCTTACTGATTTTACTGCCAATAACTTAAAACTTAGTCACCTGAATTTTGCATGATGACACCTTTGGGTTCTTCGCCTATACTTAGGAACTGGTCTTCGTTCATTACTTCGGATAGAGGATGCTTAAAATCTAAAGGGGAAGGACTAGGTGTCATTGGCAATAATAAACATGTTGAAGATTTGACGCCTCTGAGGTAATCTATAGTTTCTATGTCAGGACCTTCATTACTGCAACTACTTTCGGGCAAATCATTCATATTGTCTTTTTAGAGAAATATATTTTTTATATAGAATTAATCTTCGTAAGTGTACAAAGATCTATTTTTACAATTGACAAAGATATTGGAGATTTGCCATATTTATATTGAATTATTATTGCCATATGACAGTGCAATTTTTTAAGGTAATCTAGTAGTATAAAGTATTATATGTAAATAAATATTATATCCGATTTATTAGAAAAAAAATGGAAATATGTTCTGTTACTTTAATCAATTATATGTTAATTTAACTATACTGTGTTGGCTGGTAATTATTCTAAAAGCACTATTTAATATATTTGTAAATGAATAAATTGCACATAAATTTGTTTACACAATATACTTTTAATGCCTTTTTCAAATAGTTCATCGAGTGTGATATTTTTATAGCAGCGGTTTAATAACGAAAATATATATAACGAAAATAATATTGATAAATTGCATACAAAGGGAAGTAGACCTAACACTTTTGCTAGTGATAAGTTTCTTTTACCGGAGATCGTCTAGGTATGTACCACCGCAGTTTTACCAGCACATAGTAATATGCAGACATACATACTGTATTTCGGTTTGAAGGGTGTTTTATGCTTGTGAAAATACTTAGGTAAGGTGATTTAATACTAGAACTGAGGAAACGAGAAGTGAGGAAACGCAATGTATACCGCTAGTGCTGTGTATACCATTTTAATCAGCGCCCCGTTGTTATGGACAGGCTTACCATCTTACCACCACTTACCATCAGGTGAACGCCTTGCTGTCTTGTCGAATAAAATAAAAACAAAATCACAAATAAATGAAAAGGTATA
>DWLS01007358.1:0-10797 GCA_018246255.1 Pachliopta kotzebuea | reverse complement strand
CTTATAAGTTTTGCCGTAGAAAGAAATAAAGAGGATTTTGTTATTTTTTAATTTTAGTTAAGTAAAAATAAATAATATATCTACTATATGGTCACAGCTAAAATAATCGCTGCTTTCGCATCCAAAAAGAAAAGCTGTATGAGTGTTAAATTCTGTTAAAATTTTTCATTGCTTCAATAAAATGCAGGTAAAGCGTTGAATACAGCATTTCTATGACACCGAGAAATGAAGAAATAAGTCTTCTAATATGTACTAAAGACATCTTAAGTGTATGAAATATTTATTACAAAATTTCTATAATATCTAAATGAATGAAAAGTAAAAACGGATTATATGTTTGAGGTGGCTGTATTTCCTAAATTCCGGGGCTAAAACTCATATAAATTGCCATTTTTTTTTCATGGAGATGACTTTATTATCCAGTGCATAGAGTTTGTCAAAAATAGTGTTGAAGGATCTAAATTTTATACCATTCAACGAATTCTTCTATTGATAATAAACAGTTTTCAGAAAAACGTTTTTTCTTCTTAAATTTCCCGTTCATTGCCGGAAGTTGGTAACGTTCAAATACAGATTCGATAACGTTTAGCGAGTTCCAATTATTTATAGAGAAATATTTAATTAAAATATTCACCGGTACGTTAGTTCTATTCTAGAAAATGAAAAGGATGTCACACGGTAGCTATTTCCTTCGTATGTTGCGAAATGCTACGGAGAGATTTAGCCGCTTTAATATGGAAAATATTAAAAGCTGTCCCCGCGGAAATATTCAATGTTCTATTTGAATTTAATAAGAACAAAAAAATCTGACTCATTGCGAGGTTGCCATTTTCATTAATTGAAAATCGTTGAATTATCCGCTACGCAAACCTTTTCAAAATGAAAATATTTAAAATTAACAGAATAAGGCAATGCTTAGTTAATTATAGATACGAGTAAACTTTAGTGGAATGCAATATGCTTTTTGGTTTAGTATTCCATTTAAACTATTTTAAATATGTATTTATACATAAAAACGAAGGTGTAATATAGATATGTCATAAATTTTTAGATTATACAAAAACTCTGAAAATGTAACAAATGTTATAAGAAGCAAATTATAACGCGAGTGTTGTTAGCAAAAAAATTTACAAACATGAAAAACATTAAAATAATCCCTGTAGCTTAAGTTAAACAAACATTACACCAAAAATTACAATTTTTTTTTGTATAGTACCTGCATATATTAATGAGCACAGATTAAAATACAACTTTTTAAATTTTGATGAATGAGTATAAACGATCGCGATGTTAAAAGAAAAAGAACTAAAGGAATATTCGCGCGCGTTCTGAGTGCTATAGCCGTGCAAAAGCTTTTTATTAATGCAGTAGTGAAAGTGAGATTCTGATTAATTTGTAGTTCATCAAACTGAAAAATAACTCTTTCATAATCTATCGACCGGAAGTGCATTTATCACTAGTATATTAAAATAGTAATCAACGAACGACCAGGAAATGAACGCAGTATGATCATAAATGATAATCGATATAATACTTAAGGTACATATAACTTCGAATACTAATAGGTCCATCCGTCAAAATATTGGGCGTCAAGTAATTTAGGGGACCAAATAAAAGATGGCTACAGTATAATCCTCGGACATTTGCTGGAGAGTACACGCAATACAATACAATTTAAACCACGACATTACACAAAAGTAAAAAAAGACAGAGAATAATCGGAATTAACCGATTATTCAGTACTACAGAATAATCGGTTAGTATTTTTTTAAAATCAAAGAAATATTTTATAAAAAAAATAACCTGCAACATTAACATATTGAGTGCCAAACACTTGGATCCGAGTACAGAGGGCCCATAGTTGTGTCTCCAACTCCGGTTTGAAAAACAGTTAATTCATTTTTCTTTTTTTTTGAAGACAAATATTTATTTACCCCAAACAATCAATCGTTTATATGTTCGTTGACAAATAAGATTTTAAAATAATTGGTTTCCATGGATTGTAATTATTTATGTGGCAGTGAATGTGTTAAGCATTTGCATATTTTATTAGGATTAATATTTACTTTGAGGTATAAGAGAACCCACACAACTAACGGGATCCAAATCAACCTCACCTGCTCGTGGTGCACCCACAAACGAGGCTCTGGCTTTCTTCCAACCCGCATTGGGCCTGCGTGGTGAGAGACGGTATATATCCCCTCGCCATTGGAAGAGACTTACGTCCAGCAGTGGACGTCTATCGGCTGATGAAGAATATTTACTTGTATAGTTTGAACTGTCTAATAAAAATTTTCTTTAAAAAAAGATATTCATGAACTGACAGACTGTAAAGAAGCCAGTACGAGTTTGCGTGAATTATTATCAAGTTATCTATTTGTCAACTATTATAATGTTTGTTTTTACATATATGTGATTTCTCTCAGAAAAGTATAAAAGAAATGGAGCAATTATAATATAATATCAAAAACAGAATATTCACTTGTTATAAAAAGTGTACACATGGCTTAAAAACTTTGACGTTAAGGCCAGACAGTATGTAGAACATAAAACAAATCACTGAACGCTTTTTTAATAGCAAGGCAGACGTTATAATCTTAGAACACAAAGCCAAAATGATTTATTTAAAACATCGCAAAATATTCTCTTCCCATCAAGGTACAATTCACGACGTTGATTAAGCGACGGGCAGGAAGTTATCCAATTCAATGCATCGGATGACAAACAACACAGGCAAAAAAAAAAGGTATTATAAATTTGATCCATTGTTTGTTTAAAACATATGTAAGATCAGTTGTTTAACCGAAATCGGAATAGTTTTCACTACCAGACCGCCAAACATTTGTAAAAAAGATAATGGTGAATAACGTATTTATATAAGTTATGAATAAAAATAATATATTTGTAATGGCTCCTTTCCGCGCGTACTATAACACAATATATATACATAATTAAACATATATACGTAGGATAGACTGAGGGAGAATAAACTATTCACTTAAACGCTACATTTCATTAATTACATCGTGTTTATTCAATGAACCAGGAAGTCTACAATTTGTGACCCTGTTTTCTATCATCCTAACCATTAATTAAATAAGATTTGAATAACAAGGATGATTCGAAGCTATTCAAATTAAAGAACATCCTAATTTCAATACAGATGATGGTTGGGTAATGCTGCTGACTCGGGTTATCTTTATTAATATAATTAAATCAAATACCAAGTGTGCTATTAGAAGGCTTCAAAAAGCTATTTTTGCTTCTTATATATGGGACTGCAGAAAAAATCAAAAAAGCTGTAGGTACTCCGTAGATAACTGTGACTTAGGGATATCTGTCACTTTAACCCCTCGTGACCATGACTGCTTTCACAATGACGGTGTATAAAAAATATTTAATAAACATGACAAAATCCGTAATACTTAAGTTGTCTTAAGTCGTTAATGTTCTCACTATATATGCCAAGGTTATTTCTCCCTCCACGCTAACTAATTGCAGGATAATGGATCAATCATTACATTGTTAGGGAAATTGACGCGATCGAAAGTAGACCCAGAACACACGAGCCGCGTGTCCGGAGGGAAGCTTTTGTAAACAATGATCTCTAATAGTAATTCGCATTGTATCAAAAAAGGAGTTCTTTTCTTCTTTTTAAAGTGCCTCTCTCTCTATTACTGAAGGTTGGCCGTTAGATTTGAGAATTTTAGTCTATAATAAGCCACATGAAACAAGTGCTTAAGGTATCGGTCCGTTTCAGCCAGTAGTTTTTTGGGCCTCTTACGCATCTTTTGCTTTCAACTTTGGCCGTTGTAATAAGTTGAAGTAGGTGCTGCTATCTGTCGTGTAGGAACCCATTATCAATATTCAACTTTTTGTTTTTTGACGGTCTGCAATTATGTCCTGGTTTGGTTGACTAGCTGGAGGACTTTATAAAATGAGATTTTTGGGACCTAACTTATTAGCAACAAGCTCCTGTACCGTCTTATTTCGGACACTTCCAAGCACCTCTTGATATCCTCTTTAAGAGTCCTGGGCGCATAACCGTACATAAGGACAAGCCAAATATAACATTTGAAAATACGTGTTCTGTGCTTAAAGCTTAACTCTGGAAACTTGTAGTGGTGGGCGGGAGTACGTATACATCAGCGTTCGGTGAGCTGTCAGGCGATACTGTGATTAATTCATACCGTCCACACAAGCGATACATGACCTGGAGAGTAATTTGAAATTTCTAAAGAGTTTATTTTAATGGGATTTTGTTGTAAACAAACAATAATCATTTCATCTTGGCATATCATTTAATTTCGGCTAAATCCAAGCCAGCGTGTGATAATATTTATAACATAGAACTAGAATAACAAGGAAATTCAAAGTCAATCCATCGTTAATAGTTTAGTCATGTTTCTATTTTGAGGACGACTTTAGAAGCCTTGTGAACACAGAGAAGTCTTACTTCCTAATAAAATTGTCTGTGTTCACAAGAAATTGTTTTTATAATTTTTTGATAAAAGTAATACATTTTAAAATAATAAATAAATTTCCATTTTACACTTGGTCGCAGTTGGGGCGAGTTAACGGCTAGATACTGCGTACGTGATGAGTTCTACGTATAACTTACAACACAATAGCTAACAGAAAAACGTATTTTCCGTTTGGAAAATTCTACGTGTGCATGTACGTGGGATTTTGCTTGTTAAAAAAACAAGTATCGATTTAGGATCGATAATCTGCAATCCCATAGAGTTTGCAGTTTAAGCTGGTACGCAAATAGCGAATTTCGAAATTCGTGCTCGCCTAATTTAGTCCTTGGCTATAATCAACTAACGAAGCTAATGCGAATAACGTCTTTCTATTACTTAGGGAAAAGGAAAACTGCCGTATTTGCTTACTTCATATAATAATAAAGGCGTTTTGATACATTATTACACATTAAACTACAACAAAAATAAAATTCGTAGATTCTTTTTCTCTCCTAAAAATTAACAGTGCAGACTAGCAATATTCTAAGATACGTAATTAGCTAGCAAATATCATTATTAGACTAGAAGGGAGAGTCCTCCTTTGTGTTAACTAAAATAATTAACTAGCGAGAAAGTAACTTATTTTATATAGGTGAAGAACAAACTTGCAACATTAACCTGGGATAGCAATTGTATATTTACAGCAGACAAATAAATTTTACAATATTGATTCACACTATTTAAGTTCCGAAGATAAATTTGTTGATATGTATAAATATGTTAAATGTATTTACACTACTGTACTGTGCATTTGTTTGAACTATCACTGTATATTATATCGCGACAGACGTTGCGAGTTTTAATAAAGTTTCGTCTATTGTTTATCTATTTTTATGAAGACCAAAATATCTGTGATGTGATATGAATTTTGCATATGTTTTTACAGAAACTTTTTAAAAACGAGACTATCGTTACTATTGTTACCATACACTTTTTTTTTACTTAAACGTAATAAATTAACACATATTGTTTTAAAATTAACCGATGTTACAATCTACCGATACATATCTCTACCATTTTTCCATGCTACTATTTAGAGTTGTTTTATTGTTGAATGAAACAGTTTTTCTGTACATATAGCACCTAGATTAACTTTTCATATATTTTCTTTAAACATTTTAAATATACAATAATTGTAGTACAAACTTTTCAGTAAAATTATTAAATATGTCGTAATAAGTAGTGGAGCCGTAAACTTATAAACCGCAACTGAATGTATTAAAAGAGAAACTAACTTCAGAACCTCATTATCCAAACACTATTCTTATATTTTATATAACAAGGTAGGTAACCTCACAAAGATACTCTAGACCGTTTTGTAAAATTAAATAAAGGTTATTTCATTGTACTTTGTTGTGCTATTATTATGAACATGCTATATTTAAAAGTATTAATAAAACTTTTACAAAACCTTTAAAGGAATGTAAGAGAGTTTATGTTACAAAGAAACGTAATTATATATTTCCCAAAATTATTTTAAAAGCATAAATATAATCTTTTCACTGTATTATAATAATATATCTATCCCAGGATAAGAGTCATACTTTTTAAAATGATCGCTTAATTATTTAATATTGTATGTGCGTAAAAGAAAATAAGGATACATAGAAGAAAAAGGCATTGTAAAAAAATAATTATTATACCCTCAGCGTGCCATGAAGGCGTCTAGGAGGAAACAATTCTAGGAAAAAAGAAGCAGCTTTAGCTAATTCTTGAAGCTCAATATAGCGCCTGTAGGTTCTAATAGCGCGAGTACTATTTCCGGATGATAATCCAAATATTATCAGTGGCATAAGCTGAAGTAATACATAATTACAAAACAAATATACAGAAGCAAATAAAAAATTATGAGACTTTTGGTAGCAGTAGTCGTAAAATTCTTTAATTAGCAATTAATTTTCACAAAGAACTGTTTAAGGGAATTGTTTACAGTTCACCGTACGATATTATTTCACACCATCTACCCGACAAACACACAACCCTTCCTATTGTTGTAGACATTCGAATTAGAGGAATGCTTTCTGCACGGAGTTGAAAAGGTTTGCTTGCATCTGCATTTCAGATCAAATTTAACTCGAGCATTAGAAAATTAATTAATCTTTGGGAAAAATATTAATTAAAGCCGTAATCATATAGTGTAATGACTCAGAGTTTCAGAATTAGATCAGCATATTACTATATAAATATTTGTACTTGAACTATCAATTACGAAACAAACACTCGAGCTAAATTTGCCTGTAAATAGTTAACAAACAAGTAATTTTCTAATTAAACAATTTTGCTATATTGCTAATTTTAAAAGCGAAGCGCAACAATACAGTCTCGTCCTATTTTGTGGTCGAAACTTGCGGTGGTCCTGTAATTTAAAACAATGCGAATACAGTACTAATTTTAAACATCAATTTGAACAGTAGCTGTCCGTATTTGTAATACTATTACACATAACTATGTAAGATTTTACCTAGTGGAGATTCCATTTCAAAATTGTCTATTTGCATGTATAAAATCAATATAAAATAACATTCATTGGAGAAACATATATATTGCATAGTGAGTTGGAAATAAGGGATCCTAATATATACATCATTAGTAGGCTAGCAAAAAATAAAGATTTGTAAGTATCCATGCAATTATATACAAACTGATAAAGTCAAGATGGACCATGATAATATATATGTAAGCATTACAAACTCACTACATCTTGTAAATGACGGTTACATGGTTCCAACTACCGAGGCAATTATAAAGTTATAAACTACTAACTTTTTTAGTGTTCTCAGAAGATACTCGTGAAAATTTAAAGCAAATTTATCAGGAACAAGGACATAAATCTTTTTAACTTTGAAGTTCATTTATCAAAGTAAAATCTCATCCCTAACCACTCATAACCGCACATGGAATGTCGATATACTCATAGATATTGAAATAAGTCCGGCGTTGAATTGGATGGTACGAAGGTTTTTGATATTAAGCCATGTATCAAATAGGGGCTATAAACCAAAAAAAAAAAAAAGTTTTTGAGAAAACTTTTGAAAATTGTTTGTAGATTATGATAGATACCAAAAATTGTTAATTTTTGGTATGAACAGGTCATCACAAAATCACACTAAAGCAATAGGAATTGTTGCGAAGGTACCACAGAACTAAATAACGAGACATTTACACTACAAAAAGCAGGAAAACCACTTAACTTTGTTTTTGTACACAAAGAAAATATACTAAGAAATTAAAAACTAAGCACACTGTAATAGCACTTTCAAACGCACCAAAAAAAACTTAAAAGGAACATCATCACTTAAGAGAAAGTTCCATTATTAGCGAGCTCGTTGAATGCTTCTTAAAGGACTTTTGTGTACTCTTCGTCTGTTGTCACTAATAGCTTTTATCAAATATTATTCACTTATAGAAAAATGCGAAAATGCAGACGATTTGTTAAGCGAACGATAAAGTCTATAATTACACAACGCTGCCTTTGTATAGAAAGGTGACAAAAGGCTAACTGCATCTAACACAAGTGTCAAACTCACCCCTCTGGTAATTTACAGGCTCACTGGGATTGAAAGCTGCTAGAGCAGTCACCAACTTGCTCTGCCATAATTACCCCAGACTCGAAACCAAAATTGATCCTCCTTTAATGTCACCAATCAAACAGCTTTAGTAAAACTTCGATGTATAGTGTTCACAACATCCTAGATGGAAAATTAATTACTTAAAGTTTTGATATGACTTACATAAAGCGACAATAACTTGTTAGTAGATTAACTAGAATAATGGTACTACATATTCGCATAAAGTTCGAATTTTCATTATACTTATCGATTTTTATACTTAAGAATGTATACGGAAAGGAATGCAGGAAACTCGATTGATGATTGAAAAATAAAAATTCACTTGGAAAAGCGTATATTAATTATATAGAACAAGTGCTTCGTACGTTCCATTTTAGACCTGTCGTCTACAGATACGCCTCAGGGCACTTTTTAATTATTTTATGAAAGTAAAATAGTATTATGGCAGAAATAGAAAATATCACCCCTCATAAAAGAAAGATTAAAAGCGGAAACCGGACAGAATATCGTGATCGCCGTTGTCGAAAACCGCATACATGCGAGCAGCAAATAGAACTAATCTACGGAGAAAAATCCATGCATATATTTATTACTTCGACTCGAATCCAAACAGAGAGCAATGCATATTTTAAAAGTCGCATTTGAATGGCTGTCATAAAGTTAATACTTTTTTTTATCATTTTACTTTTAGAATATCTCGGTTTATTTTCATGATTCCATATTAAACAAAGGCTAATGAAAATTGAGTGAAAAAAGAAATCTTTTTTAAATTGCTGTAAATTATTTCAATAGGACACAACCGCATGGTGATTACAACTAGATATGCATGTTGTAGATTGTACGGCTTTATTTCATTGCCTGGTTTGTATCGTCCGTAATCCGACGAGGTTTACAACATATTTAAATACGTAAACAAAAATATAATAGGAAATTTTTGTTCAATATAAAAAATAATAAACCAAACTTCTTAAAACTATTATAAGGTCTTTAGGTAGTTTTTCAATTGTTACATAGCACATTGATTGTTAAAATAATAACATTAACTATTTTAACATAAATTATATAATAGCTTTAAATGAAAACTTCAAATCACTATAAAATTTAGGACACAATGTATGTGATGATTTTACAAGTATTCCTTTTTTCATAATTTCTATTTGACTTCAATTAACGGAAGTTTTATCAGCCATAGTTTTAAAAGGCACGCATAACAACATAATTTTAGATGAATATTTTCCCTATGTTACACAATATTTATTGAATTAAAAGAAAAGCAAAGCTTGTTATAAATTTAACAGATGTATCTAACTGAGCCGTCGTAGCCCAGCTGAAATTATATTAATTTATTTTTTGTAGTAACAATTTGCTATGAAAAAGGTACTTCATTAACTTAAATAATCTGTTAGGCGATAGTCAGCTCATTACTTTTCTTCTTCCTTTAAATATAACTTTTTTAATCGCCAAATGTCCTAATTTTTTAAAGCATTGATAAATTTAAAAAAATAAAACCGGTTAGGTATATACATCTATTGACATAAATTTCAACAGCCAGATATACTAAAGCAAAATCAGACAGAACTAAAAATAAGTTTCATGAGGAACACTTTTCTCTTCATTATTATCCATTGAACTGTAATACTGAGAAGAAGTACTTTCAGTTTAGTCGTAAACTATAGCAGTAGAGAATTTCAATTGACTATTTCAGACGAAGTTAGCTTACAAAGAACTAATTGGAAATTTCGCTTTTGCATTCAGTAGAACATTCTTCATTAAAAAAAATCTTTTACAAGCAAAAGTATTGTTTTTTTATGAATAGAAGAAATAAATAGAAATTCAAACTGGTGGCAAAAAAGTTTCATGATTTGTTTAAAGAAGAATTTCTTGAGAAAGTAAATCATAATAAGCTTTACAGACCACTTCAGCTCTCTTACAATAATATTATGTGAATGGAAGTGGAATTTCCCATTTGCAGACTCTCTGTCCTAATCCCCCTAGATCTCTCTACTCTTTGTTTCTCCCGGCGATTATAGCATAGCTCCAGATACGAACTATTACCATACGCAATATCGATACTCCATCCCTTTCCCCATCATGCCATAGCTTTGCCCTCGCGGTCCTTCAGACAAATTTCAGCCGAATTTATTGAACTCGAGCGTCAGCCATGGGTATGTCCACTAAATCTGTTTGAATATGTTCCTATTTTTTTCTTCTGCTACGAACATTTTTCTATATTAAACCTCTTCCGATGTAATGCGTATATAACTACACATATTACTCATAAACTCCCTCGACTTTTTTCATTAACTGCGTGATTTTATGGACGTAGTAACCGTGTGCATAACAGAAGTCATGCTCTAAAAGTTTTCTAGCCCTGCGTAAAACGCACTGCTTTAAAAACTAATAGTTTTAAATATAAAAGTTTAGATGATTATTACAGGAACTAGTTTTAGGAGCGCGGTACATTTTTTAGCTCAATAAACTGTTGCAGGTTTTTATTTATTAATTTATACACACCGTGTAAAGGACGATTTAATGCTTTGGTATTATCTTCCAGTCTATCTAGAGTAATGTAGAGATGTCTTGAGGTAAGTTACGAGATTAAACTAAAAGCAGAATGAAAATGGAATATAAATAACATCATATTAAATTAAATAATTAAAAACAATTGTAATTACCAAAATATATGTATACAAACATTATATATA
>DWLS01007357.1:0-10797 GCA_018246255.1 Pachliopta kotzebuea | reverse complement strand
TCCAATTCCGTACGACCTTCAACCTTCTAATGTTACCAACTAGAATAATCCATAGTTATTAATTATACCGCGAACGCTCAATTCATATTTATAAACAGATTTCACGCGCATATATTTCATGTGTTATATTTCTAAACGCGATATAAAATGTTTGTGAAATTTGGAAACCGATCGAAGGTCACCATCGGGTCCGTGGAGCCGTTGCTCAACTGCAATCTCGTTTATTTACACCACTCTTTCGCTGTGAGTACCGGAACATGTCATCAATTAAATATCTAATGGTACAAACATTACAAATTTGAATATAAAGTATAGCTGTGGATAGAGAAGTACCACTTTCGGTATTTATTCTTGATGCAAAGGAGTGAAACAACTTGCCGGCATGTCTTCAAAGAGTGAACAGGCATCTGCTGGGTCATTTAAAACAAGGTGGGATCTTGGTCAAGCATTAAACTCAGCTTGTGTAGATTTCTGTTATTGTCCCTAAGACTACTTATTGAGCTGCAAAGGAAATAAACAAAGCGTAACAGGCTGTAACGTTACAACGTTACAGTATGATGAAAAACTGTTCGCTGCGAAGTCAGGCTGTTGCGGAAACGGACGGTCTACGTCAGAGTTAGAACGTAGTTTATTGTGGCGCAATGAACTACGCTTAGGTCCTTCTGGAGGCGAGGGTAGGGGGTCCATTGGGTCCGCAAGCGGCGCGCGCGCAGCCAGCTTCAATTCCGTTACGGAGTCCGACCCGCGAGCACTTTCACACAAACCTCCGGTTTTCCCTCTCGTACTATAATCTAATCTATTTAGTATAATGACGCCGCGCACGGGAGCAGACTGTCGGTACGCAAACCGTAAAATAAACCAATCATTAACCAACTATTCACAATCGCCCCCCCTGTTATATCATTTTGACCATAGGTTTATTTTTCAGGTGACAACTTGCAGCCAGCAAATTGCAACCGAGTTATACCAGAAAGTGTTCGTTGTTAACATTAATTAGTGATATTTGTGTGTTGAGTGTTTTCAAACGTTTTTAACGTGTGTTAAGTGAGAAGGGAAACTGTAAAGATGACCGGTTTCGTTAAAATCGCCATCAATGATTACTACTCGGACAGCAATTGGACGACAATCGTCAAGAAGTACTGGATGTTGGCTGAGCGTGTGTCAGGTAATTTGTTATTATTATTTTTATAATGTTAATAACCTCGCTATTTGATAAATACAGCACGTGATATTAGTTGTTACACTAACTGCATATAAATTGAAAAATTCATTGGTGAAGGCAGGATTCGAATCCGGTACTTTAGGAGTGGAAAGCAGGCGTTAAAACCTATCACGACTTTGTTTATTTAATCATCACTAAAAATTTACTTCACACTGGAATAGATCCTTCACTTAACAGCAATAGGCGTTAATTGTGAAGTTTGAATAGCATCGTATTGCGCTTGTCGTTTCCATACCGGACAATGAATTATCTAGTTACGAACAATACATATTCTTCTTTATTACTTAATCAATTTAAATTTATTATTAATAAACTATAACTATACTACATATCAATTCTTCCAAAGATACAAAAAACCTGTCTGTATACTGATTGTTAGAGATTTGTTAGAGATTTACTGGTGGTGGGTATCTGTTGCTACAGACAATCTAGAACCGCACGTTTTATTTCTACTGCCAAATAGTTATGTGCAAACATTACTGTGTTTACTGAAATATGCTGTATGGTAGGAAAATTACCAAGCTAACGAGACTTAACACAAGTCTCAAGACGAGTTTAATATGGTGCTGTGTACCATCTTAACCAGCGCTGTTATGAACAAGCGTATCACTTAATGAGATGAAGTTCTTGCTCGTCTCTACGAAAAAAAAAGATGTAAAGAAACTAGCAAAAGTAATAGTTGAAAAATATGTTATATTTATTAAGAAACATACTAAATTAAGTTATTATAAAAACTGTAATGTTAACTTAATGTAAAATGAAGTAATTTCATCAACTGTGAGTTTAATCGCAAATTGTATATTACTTTAAAGTATAGAAGAACTATATGATGTTCATGTTTAGCTTTAATATAAAAGTATCTACTCCTTGCGATACATTATTAGTACTTTATTACTTAATTTTCTTTATTTAAAATATAATTAGGTTTAAAGATTTCACGTCTCTGGAGCTAATCACTCTTCCCACGTACCCAATTGTTCAGATATTTGCTTACCATCGACACGCAAACCGATACAATAGCCAATGAATGTTAATTTCTCGTAATCAATCGATAGATTGATGGTTTTTTCTTCTTGTAATTACCTCAGCTGCCTTCAAGGCGCTGTAGCTCCGTCTTCTAAAGCAAAAGTCCTTGGTACAAATCCAAGGTCAAATGTGGAGATTGGTTAATTTGAACTGTCCAGGCTAGTCTACTGGTAATAGATCTCTGCTTCATTAGACTGTCTAGATAGTTACAACTTCCGCTCATATTCCTACTGCCAAATAGTAATGTAAATATTACTATATTCCAATTTGGACGGTGCTATATGATAGTGAAATTACTGAAGTAACGAAATATAACACCTTATGTGATGCTGTGTATCTCACCAATGCCGCGTTGTTATAGGCAACAGTATCACTTGCTATCAAGTGAATGCATTGCTCGTTTCATCAACTCATGAAATAGAAAAAAATTAAATCTGCTGCTATGACTACCTCAATGTGCACACTTTGGTAGCCACATTGTCACTTCACGATCGTCATATTAAGGTCAAGTTAGATGTTCTTCGTTTTTATTCTCTCTCAATTCAGAAGTCGTGATAGCCTAATAGTTTTAATGCCTGGTTTCGACTCTGAAGAAGAATGAATTCTTCAATTCACTTGCAGTTAGTATAACACTTACTAATACCACGTGCTTTTACGGTGAAGGAGAACATCATTAGGAAACTTACATATATATGTAATGACCATCCGCGGTTGGACTAGTATGTCGAATGAAGGGTAGTTTTTTATTGTTCTCCTTGATTAGGGTGGACCAAGGATCAATTATCATCTTTCTATTTGCAGAATTTCATACCTTTCCTCTGTTTCATACTTATGTCTAACATTCTGATTTATCATTACATTTCCTTCTTTCATGCATCTCGCTCAATGAGCTAAACCAGTTCTTTATTTACATGTGTTGTTAGGTCTTATTGTTGTTTCAATGACCATTTTATGAAATTTTTAAAATATTTCGTGGCTTTGGTCTTCATTCATCAAAAAGGCGATACTACCAGGCGCTAACCATCGCCTCTAACACGAGCTTGAAATCATTCCTCTGCACTATGTGGGATATTCTACTAGCAAATGCGATGAAAGATTGTTGATTTTTTATGGTCAATCAGTTTTTAGTATAATTTTTAATTTATAGTTCTAATTAAACTTCGTTTGTCCTTTAATGAGGGACAAAATATCTCTTTAATGATATCCTGTCTAAAACAGTCATAATATTTTTATATGTAAATTCCTTATTGATCTGTATTGACTAAATACACATGACGTTTCTTTTATACAATTTATTTTTTTTACTTATTAACACATAGATTAAAAATTAAATACTTACAAATAGACCAAATGCTTCGAATACTTTCTGTTTGTTTGCTCGGTGCGTTAACTTCAAAATCACTGGCGATCTAAGCACTAGACTTAATCTGTTAAGACAGTGAATACTTAATCGTTAGAAAGTAAATCTCATCTGGGCCGCCTGCAGCACCGAGAGGCTGAAGAGCTGCTTTCGGCTGCGAGACACACTTTTCATTTCCGTTGTCAAATATTTACTTAACAATAAAGGAAACAATGGATTTTTGAAAGCACGCTTATCATTCATTCTTAAATAGTATATAGTTTAAAATGTTGTTTTATATATACAAAGATAAAAATAAGTATCCAGATAGAAATACTGTAGTTCTTGCACAGAACAGTTAACTACAATGATTTTCCAAATCGCTATCAAGTTTTATTTACTTATAATATCTTCCCTTTCTTGGTGTGGGTCCGTGCAGAATAAAATGTCGCTATACCAACTTAATGGTTGACTATGTATTAATTTTATATTATTTTTTAGTTGCGAATGCAACGGACATCTACTAGTCAACTTATAGTGACGTTGCTACCTTATTAGGCATCCTAATAAAAGCTGATCAAATTAAAATTACCTAAATCATAAAACAATATTAAATTTACTAAACAAGTTCAATGAAACCGTGCTCTCTCTTTAGAAACCGCAATCATCAACCACAAAACGAGGTCCTGCTAATCAATAACAAACAAACAACTACCAATTATTATACTACAAATAAATACTAAATACTTTATCAAATAAAAAAAAAACTAAGTAATTTTTACTAGTACTAATGTCTTTGCTTACAACGAAAGGGAATCGTAGATGAGCTGGTTAACAGCTGCTGGTTAAGATGGTATAAACAGCACCACATTGCGCTCAACTTGAGAGATATGTTAAGTCTCATTACCCCAGTAATCTAACTATCATACAGCACCCTTCAAACTATTACGCAGTATTGTTTGAACATTACTATTTGGCAGTAGAAATAGAAGCTACGGTCGTACTTCCCTAGACGGTAGTTAACTTCTTTACTTACACTATAGGTCACTAATAATTCAATAGAATTTAAAATGATTATTTTAAAAGTATAACTACATTAAAAATTATTTAACTGTCTAATAGTAACTAAAACGTAAACATGGCAACACTACACAATGAAATATTTAACTTCTAACGTTTTTTAAGTGAACGACAAATTATTTTTTAAATTGGAGAAAGTGAAAAGAGCTTTGTATGAGTTACGGTGTTATTAAATATAACCTGCATGAGCATTGGAGTGAACATGTAATGATTGCTCCGAGTTACGATGGTCTCCTCATCACTACATTTCATCAGCGAATAATAGAATATTTATTTATATTAAAATATGAAACAAATTACAATTAAACTTTATGGTTTAGTACAAAACTGTGTTATTGCTTCATTAATACATTTAAATCGACTTTAATGGACGTATAATTTTTGTATACCTGAATGTAACATTAAAATAACAAGTAACATTCAAGCTTGATTTATGGTACATTAAATTAAACATTAAGTTATTTAAATTTCATATAAATTAAAGATGGAACCTGGTAATGAATATACAGCTAGAGAAGTTAATAAACTCTTAACATCTTATGTAGTACTGTATATGTTATACTATCTATCGTCTCATAGGGGCAAGTGTATCACCTACCATTAACTTAACATATAGCTCATTAGTTCTAGGGACATAAAAGAAAGAAAATTTTGGTGAAATCGGCAAATCGAAATATTTATATTATACTTATAATTTTTTCTTTTGTAAAATTAAAACTATTAGCTCTAGCAAGTTTGTATGAAAATTCTAAATAATATTTATAGAAAGAAAACTACTTTAGAAATATTTGACTGTCTGATGAGTTTAAAGCATTAGAAATAAAAACTTTTCAAGGAAAATATTTTTATTTTCTACCTTTTGTTGTAACTCGTCACACGACGTCGCTACTGTATGTTAAATTCGAAGTTATTCACAATATTATATTCTGACATGTATAGATAAATATTCACAGGCCAGGCATCATCTGCTGGGTATCAGTATATCCTTTTATTATATAGATATAAAAACAAGTTTACACGACGAGTGAAAGATCGTACTCTCACAAATCACTAGTTCCTAGAAGCGTAAAGTCATGACATATTGAACCAGGTTCAGTACGTGTCCGCGTCAGCAAAGGACTTTCGCTTTTTAATTTCATATAAAGTTAAATCTAAATAAATATGTTAATTTTTATAAAATTAACATGTTAATAACAACATAGGACGTATGAAAAATAAACTTGTTTACAACTTATATAACAATATGCATGTATTAGACTTTAACTTAGTCCGCACTGCGGATTCTAAACAATCACGAATCACTTTCACATTCTGATCTCTCGATATGTCATAAAGCATTATGTTTTAAATATAACATTATCCTATCTTATTATCAACTACTAATAAACTTTCTAAATACTAAAACAACGTAAACTTTTTAATTACTGTAATTATAATTATAAATCAAATCATTGTACATCGTCTACATAATAATAAAAAGCTATATAAAATATAAATAACAATGTGCGGTAAACGACGACTATTGTGTTGATGCCGTTGAAGTCTTTTACATGAATAATCATTTCTTTACTAGAAATCTGTTTAAATCTCTAGTAATTATTGTTAGTATTATGAAATTGAAAATTAATAAGAATAAATTTTTATCTATTTACACATCTGAAACCTTTAAAATATATGGTATTTATAAATATTTCATTATCATTATACATTTATACAGCTGCCATTTGTATACGTTTATTAACGTAATGATTTTTTATTTATTTAAGGTCTGACTATAGAAATACATGTTTTAGTTTCTTTGTAAATAAACATTAGATAATTTAATTAATAGACAACATGTGTTTTCAGTTATAATACAAACAAACACTGCACGCAAAGAGTAATTCATGAAGAATATTCTGAAGCTAGATAAAAACCAATATTCGACACTAACGTGAGAAATTACAACAAATTTGAAATTTAAAGTGAAGACCGCAGTATTATAACATATTTAAACGAAAACACTATTGATGTGAGCAACTTTAGTGGGATTCAACACACCGCCAATTTTAAATTTAAATTCTGGCAACCTGTCATAGAATAGGTAAATTTGAGCTCTTTTGATTTGTAAAATGGTGTAGTAATCAGCACAACCTGTGAATCAGGGAATGTGGGCCCAAATTCAATTCGTATGTTCTGTGAATGAAGATAGTCTTTGAGTAGTGCGACTAACGAGATGCGATAAATGAAACTTAACCAAGTAACAATAAAATCCCTGAGTCGCTCTGGGTAGGATACACGTTTCTCGAATCTATTGAAATTAAAATAAGTATAGCATCTCTGTATAGATTTGATCCGGTCTTTACAGGGACGTTTCACTTATTTTGTATTCAGATAAAGGGAAAAGAATTAACGTTTAAAATTGTTATATCTTTTCCTATGGATTGTCACTAACATTGGTAAAGAAATCTTTCAGATTTGTTAAGCTATTACTAATTTATTTTAAAGTAACAAGGTTTTTTTAAACACTGTGTATAAATACTACACGCCATTAGTACCGTGGCAAATACAACCAAAAATTATAATTTTTTTGAAAAATTTTTTTTTGAACTGTGTGATGTGAATCAAAATACATGTAGCAATAAAATTTATCTTTCCCTTCCTTAAACTAAAACTTTTTTGCAAGTTCAAAATTTTATTAAAAAGAGTTTTTTCATAAATATATGTAGTCTATAACAGTGATTTCCAAAGTGGTCTATATCGACCCCTATGGATCAATGTCAACCTGCAAGGGGTCTACGTCAGCGAAAAAAAATTTGGGGGTCCACGAAATAAAAATGGGGGTCCACGATAGTTGGCATTAGCCGAGGAGATTTAAGATGAACCCTTACAAAATTGACGCCAAGTGTTGATAATTTATTATTAAAACATCAGGTTCATCCTTCTCACTAAAAACATTGACTTATTGCTTATGTTATTTTATTTATAGTTTATTTAATGTAATGTATATTTTACATAACAGGTACAAAATTTTATTTTGGGCAGTTTTAATTTAAATTCAATTAATAAATGTATAAATTAACATGTGTTGTTTACTTTAAATTTTTAACACTACACTTCACTACAGTTAGAAATTTACAAGAGATCAATATCATGTAAGTAGCGGGTCTACACAACACGGGAAAACATGCCAAGGGGTCTACGACACAAAAAAGTTTGGGGAAATCTGTTCTATAATAACACTACAGTTTACTTTACCTTTCTTCTAGATCCCCGGGTCCAAGGATGGTTCCTGTTCGACACCCCTCTACCAACCCTGGTGATGGTTGTGATCTACCTCGCCTTCGTGTTGGTGGCGGGCCCCCTTTGGATGACCAATAAGAAGCCGTTTAGGATACAAAACGTTCTCGTGGGCTACAACGCTGCACAAGTGCTGCTGTCGTCGTACATGTTTTATGAGGTTAGTGACATCTGTGACCATACTTCGGCTCTATGACGTATGACTCACAATAGTTCTGACCGTTAACTGAAACTGATACATTAATATTAAGAATATTTGTATGTATAAGTGTATTTACGTACCACTTTATGATAATTATTTTTTTGAGCTTTAAATCTCACTTTCACACTTCAGCTTCAACCCCCCTCCTAGATTGTGATTAGAGAGAGAGAATAACTGTAGTCATTACCATAAGTTCGCATATTAGAGCCTAATTTTAGGTGTTTCAAAAAAGTTTTTAAATAAATAAAAAACATAATAAATGTAAATATATGTGTGTATATGTAACCTGTAAATACTTTGGAAACTGACTATATGTTGCAAAAGTTTACAAGGTAACAAACAAACAGAATACCAAAGGTATTATTGAACATATATTCAAGACAAATATATGTTACTGGGGGTAGGTATGCTAGTGAAATTACTGGGGTAATGAAACACATTATATCTCAATGCGAGTGTAATGTGGTGCTGTGTATACCATCTTAACCAGCGCCACGTTATGAGCAAGCGTATCACTTATCATCAGATGAACACCTTTTATTTTTACATAAGTACAGGTTAATGCTTGACAATGGTCGATGATGGTAAAGCGCATTAACATAGCAAATGACCTTACTCGTATCGTTGTCTCATAGATTAAAAAATATACAAATAGGCTATTGGAACATGTAAAGATAAGTATTATATATTCCTCAAGTTATAGGAGTAAGTTAATTCTGTATCATTTCTGTATCAACTTATGATTGTATTTTTTTATTCTCATCCCATCCTGAATGTTTGACTGAAAGTGACTGCTTCAAGGCATTATGTCCACAGTTTTATTTACTGTATCTCTTATATATGTTTATCTACATTTCTACCTAATTTTGTTTGTGCAAAAAAGTATAAATACAGGCATTAAGTGCTTTATAAATCCTAGGTCTTATATATAATGTGATGAATAAATTAGATACTACATACTTCTCGGGCAGTTTGCGTATAGCACAGTTTGGAAGAGGTCCGCATCACATGTTACGGAACCAGTCACCAGTCAAGCGCGAGTGTCCTTCACGCACCAAGGATTACCTGTAACAGTTAAGAAGAGATTACTTAAATAGGATTCATAACAGTATTTTTATATTTCCTCCTATTTACAAATTTCGGTGCACACAACTCTGTAATAGATTAAATATGTACTTTTGGTTCAATGAGAATGGTACATTTTTTGAGATATATTTACATATCTATTTATCTCCACTTAGTTAATATAGTGGATAGACATTACAAGTCACAAAAATAAGAAAACTTAAAATGTATGTTGCTTAAAGAAAGTTGAACTTCTCATTTATATATATTGTAATTGCTATAAACTTCTGTTTAGATTTAGTATTTGTTTCTGTCACAAACAGGATTATGCAATAGATACAGTGTACTGATAAAAAGTGATTTGTGGCTAGTAAAATAGGTAATATTAATAATAATAGCACGAGCCTAATGTAGGACTACTACATAGATTATTATTCGAACATTATACTCATCCTTTACTGCGTAGTTTTGTATGTACATAGAAAACGCTAAAGCTTTAATTAGATTCTACTACAAGTATACGAAATAAATTCGCATTCCTATTAATATCGCACAATAGAATAGTATTTCAATTCTTTCCCAGGCGCTGGGCTTGTGATGCCAAATTATTGACTAACAGTCATTCCTCGCTTACGAGTAATGCTGTTACTGCAACCTCTCTAGCGTTTAAGTTAGGAAATAACGAAATGAGAACAATTTTAACATCTCAAACCATTCACTTACTTTTCAATCTAATTAACTATGAACATACGATTCAGTATCACTAAAAGGATCGGCATTAAGTCGATTTCTTAGTCATATAGGATCAATGTAAATGATTTTTTTTATTTCCATATTATAAGACTTTTATACTTATATATAAAAAAGGCGGTCTTAAAGCCAGCAGACATAAGATAAGTACTAATGAATGAATAATTTAAAATGATAATACATGTATATAAATAAATAAATATAGATATTGAAATAACTATATACTTAAAAATTACATAGGTAATATATTCGCTATTAAAAGTAATCGTTTAAATGAAATATATAAATTATTGAACTTATATACAATAGTATTATCAGTACTGTTTGCAAGGAACCACCATCTAAGTGAAGAATAGTTTGCTGATTATAATTGATAAAAAGCAAAGCAAATTTGTTTAAATCTCTAGTAATTGTTGTTAGTATAATGAAATTTAAATTTAATTAGAATAAATTTTTATCTATTAACATATCTGAAACCTTTAAAAATAGGTGATATTTATAAATATTTCATTATCATTATACATTTATACAGCCACCATTTGTATATGTTTATTAACGTAATGATCTTTTTATTTATTTAAGTTAAGGTCAGTCTACAGAAATACATATTTTAGTGTCTTTGTAAATAAACATTTTGATGTAAACGAAACCGTGGGATATATATCTTGAAAAACCATTCATCATATATATATGTACAGATTAAATGAGACTATATCTATTTTCAGCATTTAGCATCCGGTTGGTGGGGGGACTACAGCCTTGCTTGTCAACCGGTGGACTACAGCGACAGCGATAAAGCTAGACGGGTAAGTTACAGTTCTATACTTATTTTTA
>DWLS01007356.1:0-10799 GCA_018246255.1 Pachliopta kotzebuea | reverse complement strand
CGGCGGTGAATCACTTACCATCAGGTGACCCGTCTTGCTCGTTTGCCTCTCAGATGTTATAAAAAAAAAAAAAATTAACATTAAATTAAACATGAATTACGTGATAGCTCATTTTTCTCAAAAATGGATTTACACCACTTTCAAAATAAACGGTCCATAAATTTAAAGCTAAAATAATAATAATAGTCATGATATGATACATACATATACTTACAATTCTATACGTAAATACAAAGTTAAATATGTATACACAAATACATGAAAATTCATATATACATTAAGTCCGCCTAGCGGACCCTAATTTTAGGTGTTTCAAAAAGTTTTAAAGATGAAATAAAAAATTTACATTAACCTTTTTTATTTATAAAAAACATTTCCATACGAAATCACAACACGAGTAAAAACGGCGATGCGACCTTCATCGAGGCTAACCTCTTTTTATTTTTAGCCTGTGGTAAACAGTTTCAGCGGGAAGAGGGAAAAGGAACGTTAATTTTATTTTTTAATTTCTATTATAAAATTCATTTATTTTTAAATAGTATAAGGAAAAGAAGATAGTAATAAAAGAGGGATGTAATGGGTTCCACATTAAGAAAAATTTTTTTTCGACCACTCAACGCGTCGAGTATCACCTGATGGTAAGTGATACGCTTGCCCATAACATAGCGCTGGTTAAGATGGTATATACAGCACTACATTGCGCTGGCCTTGAGGCGTAGTGTTGTCTTGTTACCTCAGTAATTTTACTTCCATACAGCCTTCAAACTGGAACACAGTAATGTCTACGCAGTACAGTACCTACCAATAGATATAATCGTACAGTTTATATATATAAGTATCTATTTTATCACCTCCCCCTTTTTCTTCCCACCTCTTCCTCCGTCCCCAAATCCTCTTCCCTCTTTTCTCTCCTCTCCCTTATATTATATAATTTATATGTATATACTTTTCAGCTCGCGGAGTCCGGATCCGCGAGCTCAGGGTCCGATGAAGCTTTCGCGGCCATAATAGTGGCCGAAAGCATCGACATTATATTTTAGATAAGATCATAGATATAACCGATATTTTAGTTATCATCAGATGATGGATGTAAGCCTCAAAGATCTCCACTCTGATCGGTCTAACGCTGTCTGCATCCAGCGGATTCCTTCTCATTCCCTTCATCAGATCTTCAGTCCTTGGGGCCTTCCAGCGCTAGATTTACCGCGTCTTAGTTATAAATAAAAAATTACACATGTTTTGAACAGTTAATATAACTGCGCAGATGCAGACAATGATGATATTTAACAGTTTGTTTTTTTCCTCATCACTCTTTAATGATAACGTCATACTTGTTTTTATCTTTTCGTTCCATCTACAAAACTACTAAATATATATATATATGTATAAGGAGACCGCTTTTAAATACGAAAACAGACGATAGTACTAATGACAGCTTTGATAGTGGCAAGTGAAAAATATCGATACTTTTAAAAAAAATATCATATTTCTTTGGTCTACAGCTGGTTCTGATCTCCACATCCCTCTCTGTCAATCCAATTTCTTCACTGCTCAATCTGTAAGAATGTGGAACGAACTCCCACCCAGTATTCGGTCAGCTCGCATCAAGGCTTCCTTCAAGCGAATCATCATCATCATCATCATTTCAACCGATGGAGGTCCACTGCTGGACATAGGTCTCTTGTAAAGTACTCCACAAAATACGATCTTTTGCTGTTTGGATCCTGGATGGAGGTCTGCCAACGCTGCGAATGTTGTGGGAATATTACATCTCATTATAATATATCCTTTCTTCCATTCTTGGAGTCCATGTCAGCTATCATTATTATGTATGTATGTATGTATATTTTATTTATTTATTGACTTTTCTCACAGTAAATGTCCTTTTATGTTTGTATACACCAATTCATTACTTTTATAATAATAGTACTATATTTATTAAGTATAACAAAATTTAATAACTATTATGTTAGTTTTAACGCGCTACTGCACCCTTACTTAAGTTCTCTGCTAAATCCTAAGGTAGACTGGGAGAGAATGCCTTTTTGGATTTAATTCCGCCTTTTTGTAACTCTATGTGTGCAAATAAAGTTCTTAAATAAAAAAAATATATTTAAAACGTTTTATTAGCATTATTCACGCTCTATCATGTTAGTACAGTTAAATGAAACGATAGTTTTATAAAAAATACATTACTAAAATAAAAACCAGCGATGAAACGCGCCGTCAGCTTGCGACTGCACAAATCTATCTGCGACATGTATTTGGTTACAATTTGAACCTTATTCCATATCAATAGAGGCGCGGACGTGAGGTCATTGACACCGAGCATCGGCTGTTTTTTTATTTTGTGTTTCATTGCTGGTTTTATTTTTTATTAAAGTAATTATATTGTTTGAAACTATCGTTTCATTTAACTGTACTAACATAATGGCGCATAAATAATGCTAATGAAACGTTATAAAAATCTCAATATCCGAGAGTGAGATAAAAAAGTTTTTACTCAAAAGTTAGACATGGAACAAGAAGGTTGAGAAACATTGCTACTTACTCTTTATCAGAGTTCCAGTTGTGGGAATAATAAAAGTACTGGTTTATGTTATAGTAATAATAAACGCTTGTCTGAGTAATGCCGTCTCTCTCACTGTCAATATTGCGATATATCTATATGTATTATATGTATATAGGTATACAGATATTGGACAACTTCCGGTTGATTGACCAGAAGCGGAAGTATCAAAAAAAAATATTGATTTTGAGTAACACTTACTTCAATAAAAATATCAAAAATATGCACCACTAAGGTATTTGGCGACTTCTGGTCTCATTTCCGGTTGGCCGGTTACACCGGAAGTACATATAGATAGTAATTTTTATACGAGTAACATATTTGTATAAGGATAATGTCAAAGATATATACAGTTATGCTACTTAGTGACTTTCGGCACTTCTTATCTTAAGGGTAGGCAACGCACTGGCATCGCTGGTGACCGTGGGCGGCGGTGAATCACTTACCATCAGGTGACCCGTCTTGCTCGTTTGCCTCTTAATTGTTATATAAAAAAAAAAAACTTCCGGTTGGTTGACCGGAACCGGATATGACTGAGTAACATTGTATCCAGCTCAATATTAATGATGACGACACACGACGAAATTCAGACACACACACTTTGACTAAATCATAGTAAATATAAAATTGACAATAATAAGAACATCTCCTTAATTGGAGATTATAATATGTTTGTTTATTAAAACCCGTAAACTTCAGGCTGTTAACCCTGAACAGGTCTCGAGGATCGAAATGACTCACAGCATATTTGTATTTATTTATAAACAGTACTCGAGCAGTAAACAAAAGCGAGACATCGTATAAAGCGAGGCCGTAGTAAACAAAAAGGTCTTATGAAATTTACATCAACTTTAATGTTAATTTTTTTAAACAAAAATTCGTTTTCTTTGAATACTAATTAAACTGCTATTAAACAGAAATATAAATTATGTTTCTCTCTGAAGGCTGTAGTAAAATTACTGCTATAACGAGAATTCGTTTGATCATAACACGACTCTAGGTAACATTACTTTACCGGTGAATGGTATTCCCAAACCTTAATGGGGCTTCTAGGGTCGTGGACGGTTAGGATGAGGGTTCTTATCGCTCTCTAAACGATCCAGAGGAGGACGATGGCTGGATGTGGTCTTCAGCCGTCGTCACAGTATATACATACAGGTGTTAGGGTCTGCATAAGTCAGTCCCCAGGACGGGCTATGTCAGCATAGCGTCAGAGATCCCGTGACCTCTCCAAACGGTGAGAACGACCACCGTGGAGGTTTCAGTCGATAAAAATCTCCACATAACCTTGACTTCTCTCCACAAGGCAAGGTATCTTTTCAAAGATTTCCATCTCGAAAAAGAAAGGGTAACATTACTTTAGTCCAAATTTTTTAAAGGTACTTTAATGTTAATATATTTATTCAATGTTTATAACCACTCGATTTGATATTATGTCTGAAAGCATGTGATATTAGTTGTTATACTAACTGAATTGAAGGATTCATTGGTGCAGGCAGGATTCGAACCCGGTACTTCCGAAGTAAGTCTCTAATATAAATTAGTTGGTCTCTCGAAGTACCACCGCAGCTCCTTTTGCGATATGCAGTAAGCAAACATTACTGTGTTTCGATTTGAAGGGTGTTGTATGCTAGTGAAATTACTGAGGTAACGAGACAACACTTTACGTCTCAAAGCGAGTTCAATGTGGTGAATTATATACCGCTTTAACCAGTACCACGTCGTTTTAAGTATCACTTACAATCAGGTGAACACCTTGCTCACCTAACTAGCACGTGAATAAGAAAAAATTACTACTACTGGGGTCACGAGACTTAACACCTCAACTGTCTAAGCGACGAGTGCATTGTGGTGTTGTGTATACCATCTTAACCAGCGTCGTGTTATAGGCAAGCGTATCACTTACAATCAGGTGAACGTCTTGCTCAAAAATAAAAAAGTTGTCTTCTCTTCTATCATGAAACTTGACTGCTGTTATATTTAATATCAGATATTCTCTCATTACTACGAGGTTAAACTTGAAGCTTAAAACGTAGTGTTGGAAGACCTGGTGGACCGACGATCTGGTGAAGATCGAAGGAATCCGCTGGATAACAGCGCAGGAAAGATCGAAGTTGAGATTTTTATGAGGCCTATGTCCAGCTGTGGACGTTTATCGGCTGATGATGATGTATAGCAAAAAGTTGACGGTTACCAGATCAACAATTGTTGTAGACTTTTAAAGTAAATGTTGCCAGGTTTTTGTTTCCTATCACCAACAATGTGATATCGGACCTGCTGCTGGTCTTTTCACTGTTTTTGCTTCGCTCCTTTGTGTTTTTCATTATGTATAAGCTATGGGTGCTGATTCCATTGTTAACTTTTTGTATGTTTTTTTTCTACCGGATAACGAATATAATCAATTGATCAAATTTACTATTACATCGTCATCATCAGCTGATAAACGACTTCTGGATCCACACACCTCTCAAATATCTCCAATCCTATCGATCCTGCGCTGTCATCCAGCGGTTTGCCTCGACCTTCACCACATCGTCGATCTACCAAATCCAAGTTAATCCTAGTGCTAATAAGGAGAGAATATCTGACTTCAAATCTAGCAGCAGTTCAAGTTTCATAAAAGAATTAAAGACAGGTTTTTTTAATTTTGGAACAAAGCATTCACCTGGTGGTAAGTGATACGCTTGCACATAACATGGCACTGCTTCTGATGGTACATACAGCACCAGATCGTCGCCTTGAGAGATGAGGTGTTAGGTTAGGATCCTTAGCCTTGTAGTCTCGGGCTATCAAGTATAAGACTAAGGTAAGCCCTGCCTGTAGTAGAAAGAGACTGAAAGGGTTTTGAAGGTGGGGGCCCTTATTATAATCACGAGGAGAACAAGTACGAAGTGGTCTCATATTTTGTCGCAGCATACTGTATATGCTGGGGAGAGCAATAGGTCTCTCTGGGATATGGTCAGCAGCAGTGTAAGGCACCGGTGAGTTCCGTAGGAGATCTCGTTGCCTTCCGCAATGCACTGAGTATGACCACCGAGGGGGTTTTACTGGATATAAATCCCACATTACCCTGACTTCCCATCACAAGCAGGATATCTTTCGAATAGTTCCCTCACGATAAAAAAAGGTCTCGTGACCCTAGTGTGGTGTGCCCGGCACATTGCCAGTTGAAGTTTATTACACGTATATTAATTAGAATAAGAAAACACTTGATAAAAAAATATCAAACTAAATGGCGCAATTTAATATCGAAATGATATAATCAATAATAGTCATCTAACTAACCATACTGTATAATATGCATCGTCTTATTTTATCGTCGGTTATTTTCCAACGTCTCATATACCTAGCCGCGTATCACATACAAATGTATCACGGAATATATTTCATTGCTCACTTCATCACATATCACATAAACAATCGACCATTATTAAGTAATAATGTTGCCTGTTGTCTTTGCAACTAAAATATTATATAAAATTTAAAAATTCAAAACGTTGTTACCATAGCTTTATATAGCATACCTCAGTCAGTCATTAAGTGGGCATAGCGACATGCCATCCTGCATGGACGTACGCCAAGATAGGGAAGATATTAGTTAGAAGGTCATAAACAAAAATGTATCATAGAAACATAATAATAATGACAGAGAAGTTAGAAATAACAAAATTATAAGATATGAATCATCATCATTTCAACCGACCGACATTAAAATAATATAAAATTTATAAATTCAAAACCTTATTACCATAGATACATATATAAGATACGAATAGTAACATAAAATTGTAGAAGTAAGAAATACTGTGTATTAGTAGACTGCTTCAGAAAATGTAGTCAGACGATAGTACGGATAACACATTTGATGGTGGCGTGGGGAAAAAATCTATACTGATATAAAAATATGTATATTATTAAATGGTTTTATTAGAATTATTAACGCCTCCATCATATTATATAGCTAAATCAAACGATAGTTAAATAAAATACATCACTAAAAAAAAACCAGCAATGAAACTCAAAATAAAATAGCTGATGCTCGGGGTCAATGACCGCACTCAATATAAAGAGAACCTAAAGCTAAATCATACTAAATGTAAATAGAGGAATACAAATAAGAAAAAAATAGTAAAAAGTAACGATTAAAGATAAAACATAGATGAATTGAATTGTATTTTAAAAAAAATCTTCATCATCATCATCCAGTAGACGTCCTCTGCTTTACAAAGACTTCTGAGCCATAAGGATTTGTGCAGTCTATCACCACATTGACCCAATGCGGAATGGAAGGAAAAAAAAAGTTGTTCACTGCAAAAAGCTGATTTTTCCTTAACCTCACAAACAAGGTAAAATCCGGCATAAAAACTTTATCCTTGCGAATATCAAATGAAGTGTATTACTGAGGTAATATCAAGCTTATGGCATTTCATTGGTAATGCTTACGTTCCGCGAAGATCCTGTTTCGGTACCGGTTGAGATAGCAGTTTGATTGGGATGGTGGCTCCCACCCCCGATAAAACGACTGCAAGGATGATGGCTGGATGTGATCTTCAGCCATCGTGTCAGTACACGAGGGTGCTGGGGTCTGCACAAATCAGTCTTCAAGACGATCCAACCCAGCACAGCTTTTGAAACACCTCAGTTGTTCCCAACTGGAATCCTGTGACCTCTCCTAACACAGGACGATCACCAAGGTGGGCTTGATGAGTAAAAATCTCCACTTAACCCTGACTTCCACCTGAATGTCTATCGTATCGAAGATTTTCATTCTGCTATAAAAAAAAAAATTGATGGCAAGATTATTCAGATCCTCCATTTGCAACAGCATCCCTGTATTTAAGCTGATAATAGTTTTCTGGTTGAAGACTTCATCATCTTCATCATTTCACTTAAAAAATTGCTTGGTGACTTTTACACCTGGACATGGGCTACTCCAATAGTAGAGGGATTTGGGCTGTCACCAGGCTGGCTCAATGCCGGTTGGAGAGGAAACGAGAGTAATATCTTAAGTCAAATCTTGATTAGCATTACATTCTTATGGGCAAATGTATAACTTCATTTCAAGTGATTTTCTTGTTTTCTTTTTAAATTCATTCTCTTAGTTATGTTAACCAGGAACTTGGTTTTCTTTTTTCTTTGGTTACCTTTTTATTTTTCCCTATCTCTTAGGTCATGCTAGATTATTTCCGTCGTCATTTACTCTTCTATCTTTCATACAATTGTTTCATTCTCTCATTTCTTTTTCCATACAAGCATACAGACTTTCATCGCTTGTTGCTTTGTTATATAAAAATATTACGTTCTGGTCACCAGCGGGGGTCTTTCCAACTTCCTGTATTACGTGGCGCTACCCGTCGACGCCAGCAAGCTGGGCGGCTACACACACAGGGAAAGTTCACCGGAAACGGAACCCGAGACCGCCGTCAACAAATTCACCGCGAAGCAACACATCCCAAGGTCTCACTCTTTCTCCATCGAGGAACCGAAGAAGGTCAGTAATAAAGTAATTGCATATCAGGACTAATATACCATGTATAATACAGTCAACCCTTCTATAACGCGGTGAGTGTGTATCGCGTTATATGGAAACCGCGCTATAGGAAACTCAGAATTAGTACAAATCACATCATTCGTACCGCGTTTACGGAGACCGATAAATTCCAAAGACAAGATAAAGTATAAATTATTTTTATTGAATTGAAGAATTTATGTAACGAAATGATACAAAACATTAAACAAAAACTAAACTAAAAAACTGTTCACAACAAAAACAAGAAAGACTCTTGTAAAATTATGTAACCTTTCAACTCACTCTCTCACTCATCCTTGCTGTGACATATGAGTCGCCTAACTCGTCTTCTTTTAATAGGCAAAATGTATTCATCACTTGGTTCATCTTCACATTGGTTTTCGATTGTAGCTTTTTTTTTTTCAACTCCACTAAAACCTCTCTATAGGGAGCAAAGCAATTTTTTAACTCCTTTTTAAACTTTGCGCTGCGCACCGTTGAATGATCAGTTTGAATGAAAAGTAGTTCTAACTCTTTAGCCAAATTTAAGCCCTTTTTTCACATCTTGTAAATAGAGATTTGGCACCCAATTATTTTCCATATTTTCATTTACCAATACATTTGAGGTGGGTGCATCAATTAAATCCATCAGTTCTTCTTCATCTAAAGTTTCTTCCCCGAGTACTAGTTCTTTTATATTGAAAGCCTGCGCGGAAGGAACTTATGGAATGCTGTTGAACGGAAACCGCGTTCTGAGAGTACCGCGTTACGGGAGGGTTGACTATATAATCATGTTTAAAATCGTGATAGCCTAGTCGTTTGAACGCCTGCTTTCCACGCCGTGGTTACTGGGTTCGAATCCGGTCTGCACCAATGAACATTTCAATTCAAGTGCTTTATGACATCTATCAAATCGTGTAGCTATAAAAATAAAAAAAATATCATGTTTAAATGTTATGATTTTTTTTATTTTCTCCCGCCTAAGACGATTATGAAGAACATATTTTTAGTAAAATTACTAAGACGACGGGCGCAATTACTTGCAGTGTAAACCATCCTAGCAAGAGTTACATTTTTAAATTCTCTGCTTGAATCATCACCAGCCGATAGACTTCCACTGCTGGATAAAGGCGTCGTCCAATAATGGGATTATTGAGCCATCTACCACCACGCTGGCAAAATGCGGGTTGGCGAATCTGCTCGAATGCTTACTATAAAATATTTATATACTCTATGCTGTTGATTTTAGGTCCTGCTGAGGATATACGGCCAGGTCCACGGTGAACGAGCTATGGACGCCATCGTCACGGAATCGGTCATATTCACATTGCTCTCCGAGAGGCGGTTGGGTCCCAGATTGCATGGTGTGTTCTCAGGAGGCAGGATTGAAGAGTACATACCGGTGAGAATTTTATATAGAAAAACTATGAACCGATGGATACATACCATAGGTTCCATATGCAATATTAACACTGACTACGATGGTGGTAGGTCTCCTCTACCGCAGACCCATTGCAGACAAACAGTACTATCCAAACATTACTGTGTTCCTGTTTGAAGGACGCTGTATGTACAGTGAAATTACTGCGGTAACGAGACTCATCACCTTATGTTTCTAGGCGTCGAGTGTTATGTGGTGCTATATGTACTATCTTAACCAGCGTCATATAATGAGCAAGCGTATCACTTACTATCAGGTGAACGCCTCGCTCGTCTCGACGGCTTCTCGAATAAAAAAATTTGAAGTTAAAAACCCAACCTACAGAAAAAAAATTTCATATCTATTATTTTTTATCTTCAATGCACTAACACTTGACCTCAATATCATCTGGTAAGTGACAATGAGGCCATGGATGACTCGCACAAAATAAATTCAATAATGAAAGATAAAGAGAGGAAAGAATTGAAGGTGATGAACAATTCCTTACAATGCGATGGGGAAAATTAAAAAACAAACAGCAATATTGTTATGACGGTAGTTAGCTTGAGCCATCGGGTGAAAGGGTTTTTAAAAACTACATGCTTGTGACTGCCCCAAGCTAAGATGTTAAGTTAATAAAAACTGAGAGAGAACTGATTTTATTTAGTAATACAAGCTTCTTATATACTAATCTTATATAATGAGTCTTTACGGCTAGTTTATAAACTATATGTGATTAATGGATCTGTTATCCGAGTATAACGGATTCATATTTCACTTTATCAGTAAATGTTTTCTTTGTTCATTGTCGGTCTTTCTCTTATGACAACATAACTCGGTAGAGTTACAAAATTATGATGCGACCCAAAACGGATGGGTCTTTTTTTTGTCGCGGGAAACCTTCAAAGGATACCCTGCTTCTAAAGACAAGTCAGTGTTATATGGGATTTATACCCACTGAAATCCCCTCGTTAGTCATCCTCAGTACATTGCGGAAGGCGCCGGGATCTCCTACGGAACTCACTGGTGCCTTCCTGCACTGAGCACATCCCTAGGAAAGCTATTGCCTTCCTCAACACAGACAGTATGCTGCGACAAAATACGAGACCACTTCGTAATTGTCCGCTTCAGGCTCACTCAATGGACAGTAAGAGTCCCCATCCACAAAATCTAAGAATCCAAATAGACGGGTCATCTAGTCACCCTTTTAATATTTTTTTTTATTATTGTTACGAGCGGGGGGGATAGAGGCAAAACACCATTGGAATTTTATTATTTTCCCTTTATTTCGATGCTGTCAC
>DWLS01007355.1:0-10802 GCA_018246255.1 Pachliopta kotzebuea | reverse complement strand
TAGTAGTACAAGCTTCTTATATACTAATCTTATACAATGGGTTCTTATGGCTAGATTATCAACTATATATGATTAATGGATCCGTTACCCGAGTATAACGGATTCCTATTTCATTCTATCAGTAATTGTTTCCTTTGTTTATTGTTGGTCTTTCTCTTATGACAATGTAATTCACGGAATAAGATTTTTTCGTGTCCTTTGTTTATGCTGTTCTTGACGAGTTTTACAACTTTATCGGATTCAGGGCTTACGAACTCGGAACCCGACATAATTAAATTAAAGACAAAAGTTCATAGTTTTTGTAAAAAAAGAGAAGGATCAGGGTATTGGATGAGGGTAACATTGAGAGTTGAAAGCAAATGGATACAGAAATAAATAAAAATAAACTTAATTTATATGAGCATCTGTAATAGGCGTTAATGTTGATAGCGAGAACTACGCGTCTTCAAGAAAAGAGTGAATAGGCATTTGCTAGGTTAATGCGCTTTACCATCATCGACCACATCTTCATTTAACACCAGGTGGGATCGTGGTCAAGCATTAACCTATACATACGTAAAAAAAAAAAAACTACGCGGTCGACGAAGGGGACATCGTATCGGGTTATAGGCGTCTATATTTGAAATCATAGTTGGCTATTATTTATAAATGTATTATAAAAAAAGTTAAAAACTGTTTTTGGCCGGCCACAAGGCCCGCTATTAACCGATAACCATAAAAAATCTGAAAATTCCTAAGAGGTTAAAGTACGAGATAAAACATTGTAGATACAGACACAACGTCAAATTTTCAATGACTGATTAAAAGCAACATAAAGACATGATGAAGTACTATAATAATACTCAACGAAAAACTTTTTGAATATGTATCATTTTGAACAGGTGTTAAGTAATTTCTTTTCTATCCAACGATTTGTTTAAGAGTGTAACACTGTACTCTAAAAAATATAAATTGTGATTTTACCAATACAAGGCATGGAGACTAAGAAAATCGACTAAACTAAGTTACCTGGATGACAGTATTAGTTTTTTAATTTTTTACATTGCTTATTTTTTCTATTAATATATTAGGTTCAAAAACATATTTCTTTATTCTTCTTTAAAACTTAACATAAGGAACTATTTTAAGCTGTTCATTTTATTTTTCCTTGTCTTTTACATTCTTGGATTGACTTATTGATATTGACTTATTTGTATTATGAAACTCAGATTATTTCTTTGCAGCTATGGCCGAGTCCAAAATGTCAAGTTATTGGGTAGAATGGAAAACGCGAACGCAGGTGCAAACGGGACAACTGTTACCGGTTTTTGCGCTACAGTTGCCTTTATGGACATCAAGTCGGCTTCGAAGGCCCACAACGCGGAGCACGTGCTGGATGAAAGAACACTCACCACGGAATATTATGAACCAGCAGCAATACCATCGACCGCGGGCGCGCCTTCGGCTGGCTCGTCGCCGGCCGGCTCTGGCTACTCAGGCTCTTCATCCTCCGTGAATTCTGCACCAGCACCTACCAACGTCACGCGCTACCACCTCTCGTAAGTATAATGAGTTAGTTTTATGCTAAATAATCTGCAAGTATCATGAATCGAGATTTATATCGACGTTTCATCATTGACTAGGAATTATTGTTTTATGCATTTTATAATACTACATTAATTCTTAATAATATTTTCCACTTAATCAGAGAAGGAATCTTATAAAAAACAATTATTTTTTATTAAATGTATATAAATTTAGTAGTGGGTCACTACTTCTTCACAATGTTCTACTTTATTTTATAGGAAAGCTGGCTATAAAAGTTATCGGAATAGAAAATAACAAATATTATTTCGTAGCAAAATTATTAAATTAAAAATATATTTCATAATTTAGTAATTTGAATATTTTTTAAATATTTCTCATCTTCAACGCTAAACAATTTCGCTCTATGTAGACATAATTTTGTGCGAGTGATTACAGATGGTTGTAATCATTTCTGCAAGAATTTTATCAATAAATTTCTTGTTTTCCTTTAAGAGACAAACTAGTTCTGCTATGGTAGGGTGTTCTATGAACAAAAGTTATTCTAAGGTTTTTTTTTTTTTTTTAAAAGAGTTGGGGTGGGGGGGGGGGGTTTGATTTGGTATATGTTAATTGAAATGTAACTAAATAAATAAAGACGCAGTTTCTGCAATAATTTTATAAATAAATTTCTTGTTTTCCTTTAAGAGACAAAATAGTTCTGCTTTGGTAGGGGTTTCTATGAATAAAATTTATTATAATTTTTTTTTTTTTTTTTTTCAAAGAGATTGGACTGGACGGCTCTTATTGATATGGTATATGTTAATTGAACTGTAACTCAATAAATAAAGACTCAGTTTTTATAAAACTTTATCAGACATGTAAGACAGTCGTAAAACTATACAGATGACTCTTTTTTAACCAACTAAACCCCTCTGTTTTTTGAAGTCACCGTACAAGTAAAGCGAAACTTTTCTTAACCTTCTATCTTTTATAATTTTAGTTACGAAATCACAATTTATGTTAAAGTTTAAGCTTGATTTTGTAATTAAAAAATGAAACTGATAAAAGGAATTGTTAATTTACTATTTATGTTTAGTTTTGTCGGAAAGGCTGTTTTATAGGTAATTCTTAATTTAATCCTTGAAATCAACAATAAACATTTATTTAACATAATAAAACCAATTTATCTTATCAATTATTTATTATAGTTTTATTTTCAAAATGAACACCACGCAGTTATCAAACGATGTGATTTTTACATTAATACTTCGTTATGATATTTTAAAGGCTTAAATTTAAAAATAAAGTAATCGGAAAATTAACGAACAAATTAATTTATTACATTTCCTTTACTTTTCTATGTACAAAAAACGAAAATCTTTAAACGAAAGGCGCTAATTGCGTATTAGCTTAAGGTGTTTATGAAGAAGGCTATCATAAAGAATAAAATTAGGATTATTAAAAGTGGATTGAAATTTTATAAGTAATTCACAATTTTTCTTTATAAACTGGAGGCCAAAGTTGACAATTTGAAATAAAGCAGTATGGCGTAATTTTTGTTTTTTTTTATTGTTTAAGTACAAAATTGATGCATTCACAGTATTATTGAAAATCGCGAATAAGTGCTATTTTTTATTTCCTTTAGAGTTACATGATATTATTTTGTTGCATTTTAAATTATTTTGAAAATTTATTACGATCAAATTGAATAAAGTATAAGGTTATTGTGAATGTGCTACGATTCTTGAAAATTTTGCATTAAGTGGATGATATGATTATTCTTTATTGTTTTATTATTTTACACATTTACAAATTAAATAAATAACACAAGAAAGTGCATAAAACATGATACTTTTAAATTTTACTATTTTTTTTGTGCAATGTTTCTTTTATATTTTTTGAGACTTTTAATATAGACCAAACTTTAATGGTGTTGGTTACAAGATTCCTTTTAAATAAGTTTTTGGTATTACTCATGTCATTCTAATTTAATAGGTTAAAATAAATGTTTCATCTAATTTTTGACAATGATACCTGCAGATCTTAAGTTTTATTTTTTATATAACAACTTGCCTAAAGACGGCAAATATCGCTGCTACCTTTGTGTGTGTGACCTTGTATACTACCTTCCGAAACAGAACCTAAATAAAAAAAACATTAATTCTTTATGAATGCTTTATAGCTTGCAGTGTTGTGGTTATAATAATTTACTATATATATTGAGCATGTTCGTGAAAACCTCGCACAAATATAATCGGTGCCGCCGCCGCCAAAGCAGTGATCCAGTAACCAAACCATCCTGCGTTATATGGATTGCAGTGTAACTTGGATTGCAGTGTGAAAAGCCTTTGGAAAAGTGTCAGTGTAGTGATGAATTGTGCAAGTGTCTGATCAATTACGGTGTTCAAACAGTGATGTGAATTCGAACAGATCTTATAACATGCATTTATCTATAGGTATGTACAAGATCAATCGGATTATATAGAATCACTGTGGCTGGCGGCGGTCCCAACTTCGTTCTATTCGCACTTATTTCTAACGCTATTCGTATACCGTAATATTGTTCACATTATTGTTATAACAAAATCAAATTAACCGTTATATTTAGCTAAACTATTTCTGAAAACGTGCTGGGTTTTAGAGACGAAATTCGAATTTTTTTTGTAACTTTTTTGTTTTTTAATCTCAAGTTACGGAAAAACATGGCCGATGTTCTTTTATTACATTATATCTATGAAAATTAAAACGTTAATTCGTTCTAGTGCTTGATATAATGTAGAGTAGGTCCTTTCTGTATTGATTATACTCAACATTTCGGACAAAACAAGAGCGGGGAAGAGTTTCTTGTTACTTTATTTCATGAAATCGTATTCATGAATAATATTAAATAGGGCCCATATGTTTTATAAATATTTGATTTTAGTCAAAAATTTGATGACTATATGCTTTGCTTGGTACCGATTAAAATGCTCACAATTTTTGCGTGATCTGTGATGTTCTCTTCTTTCACGTTCGGTTTAAAGCCTTCTTATAAAAATGATAAATTTATAAGTTTCTCATTACGTTGATTTTATTTTTTGATTACAGGCCGAATTTATTTTTTCCGTTATTTTGGTGTATTTTTTATAGCAGCTTATGTATCTGGTCCAACATTAATGTTGGTAAATGATTTTTTTTAATAAACATATTTTCAACTAATTTTAATAAGTTTTGGTAAAAAGGTTTAAGGAAGTTGACGACGAATGTATAATATTTTCGGTGTGAAAATAAATCGTGAAGACAATTAATTGTCGGGAGTTTCTGCTAACAATTCCTATAGGAAGAGTTATGGAAATTTGGTTAACTTTGTTGACTGACGGAAAATGCTAGATAACGTTACATCTGGTCATTGTTTCTTTTTGAATCTTTCCAATAAAAAATATGAAAATTTGAATGTTCATAATTTTATTGGAAAAAAATGTTTTTGAGCTTTTGACTAATTAAGATTAGATGCGGTAAATCTACGGACAATCTAATAAAAATTTATGTACTATCTATGTCTCTTTTGTAAGTGTAGAGCGGATATAGTTAGAATCCATAGGTGTAGATCTCGCGTCCCCACGCACGGGAGATGGATTTGTGATATTTTTAAGTACATATTTCGTCTCTTTGAAAGTGTAAATCTGTAAATTTTGTTTCGACTCTCAGCATGTACCAGTATTTAACAATATTTATACTACAGTACGCTCAAGTAAAAATGTTGAGATTTTGTCTTGGAGTTTTGTTGACTGAAGGGGATATTGCGATTTCTCTGATAGACATTATCTTAGTTTTATAAATATAATAAAATAAACTTTAAGTCGTCTATTATATAATTGTAATAATTTATAAAACGACAACATAATGCATTAATGCGTAAGGCGATATTTTTCAGAAAAGCTCTCTCTTCAACACAACTTTTGGATGGAGAATATCTCTACGCATCGTTTTTTTGCATGGTCTGGTTGCTAATACCATTATTATCATAGGTGCGCCGGCAATACTCTAATAATATGGTAGATAGGTTCCTAGAAATTACCGTGAAGTGTGAAGTGAAATGAATGAGTCGCCTGCACTTTCACAAAAGTTTAAAATTTATGGCTGTGTTATGTTCTTTCTTATTAAAAAAAAGTTATTTTGCTTGTTGGTTCTTACCAGGTCAGTGTTGATTTAATGATTGACGGTTTTGCAACTTCTTATTGAATTCTCGTCGTATTTCTGCAAACATATCTGTATTTAAGAAAAAATATTCTGACTTCTTTACCTTGGCAAGCCCGGCCATGGGTGTAGAGATATAGTGTGGTACAATTTTTTAAGGTTTTTGCATTATTCTTTACGTGCTAGATCAATACCGTGTTAGAGGATATTGTGCTGTAGGAGGGGATACCTGTATTTATGCATATATATACTATAGACATTGTTAGTACTAATAATATCAATTAATATTAGTACTTATGTATGTATATATATACGTACACACAATTCTCGAGTTAAAAAAAAAATTGTAAGATAAATGATTTATGAAAGCTACTTGTATTATGACATTGAAAGACACCGTGTATTTGCCGATATACATTAAGAGTCGAACAACATTTTCGCTGACAATACAGGATTTTCACACAAAGAAATAGTTTGTAAAAGTAACTTGTAAGAAAAGTGAAGATCGATAGATAAGCTTAAGATAAATTTATTTATCACACTAAAATTTAAAGTAAAGTTAACATCCTATATCAGGAAATCAAGTTTATCTCTAAGTGCTACAAAAGAAGCATTGGAAATCATTTTAATCCTCTAATACCCCTTTATCTAAATTTGGTCGTAGAAGACTGGAAAGGGCTGGTATAATACATTAAAATAAAACTATTAAAGGTCTGTCGAGAAGGAAGACGTTTCCTAATGAGGAAACTGTTCATGAATGAACGTATTACCAGATAGCAGATAAAACACAGAGAAAAAAATATTAAGTAGATGGATTACCTTGAAAAGAAATAATAATACTCTTGTTTGAGAAAACTTTGAGTTCATATTCAGTTAAAGTTTAAAGTTAACTTCAACATACGAATTCCAAGAATTTAATAGCTGTAATCAAACTTTGATATAAAGTTGAGTTGTGTTGTAGTTTATTAATTAACTTTTCTGATAATTTGTGAGTAAACAGCAGAGGGATATTTATAGTCAGATTTGGATACTTAGTGTATTATGATTTGAATTTTTTTCTATTTTTTAATTTGCATAACGTGGTTTTAGTGTTACATGTAGTTTATAATATTCGGCAGGATTTTCCAGATAAATTTGTTATACTAAAATCACGAAGGTTAAATAATTTTATACGTTATTAAAAATATCATTTTGTGTTCACCATAATAACATGTTGTGAAAAAATATATAACACAATATACAAATTTAATTATGATCAATAGAATATTGATGGATCCTACTGATAAATGTTACTATATAACCAAAGATTTTAGGACGTTATTGGCATATATAAACGAATATATATCCGAGGGGGTACCGATGTCCCCGTGCTCATGATGTATGAAATGCAGAAGTAACGGCTGGAAATCAATTTTGTGTGATTTTTGTACATTAATATGCCGTAATACTTTAGCATAAATACACTGAATCTAAAGTTAGTATCTATGTAAATATAATCCGGATTATTTTATAATTATTTATGTCACTTAAATTGAAGGTCTTGTTTATAAAGTCTTTTATTTAATCACCTATACCTTTAACTTTACATTGATGTTAAATATTTCTTGTCATTTCCTTATGAAGCTTGATTACATAAACTAAACAATTCCTAATAAGAAATATAGATTAAAGTTATTCATTAAAGTGGGATCGGGGATTCTTACGAGCCAGCATAGTTAATAGCCTAAATTATGGAAAAGTGTATATCGCAGCATAAATTAGTATGTATTGAAATATGTTATACGTCATGTATTATTTATGATTTAAAGAGGGTACTTCATGGTGACGATGGATGGAGAATCTGGAAGATAATACTAAAAGCTAATATCCGCTTTACAATTTGAATGTAGTAATAATAAATAACGCGTATTTTAAATTCGGTAATACAAATTTTTGTACTGTTTATTATGAAAATAGTATTTGAAGGAATTTTAAACACATTTGTAAAAATAAATATTTTATTTGCACTAAAGATAGGAATAGGAAAGAAGAATAGGTAATTTCTGCAGTACACAAATATGTCGATCTGCCGGTTACCAAGAAGTCACTGAGAAATAAGTTCTAATGTAAAAACCTTATGACGTAGATTCTTCATATTCCTTCAAAACTTAAATATGAATAAGAACAAAACAAAAATATTGATCTTCTATAACTTCAATTTAACAAACATAAATAGACTCGTAGTCTCCCCGTTCGTGTATAATAGGTTATGTAAAGTATCAAATTGCTTCAAAGATCAGTGGTTTATGCTCCTAGAATACACTAATAAACCATATAATTTATCTGTTAAAGATATTTTTTAATTCATTTTAAATTTATAAATTAAAAAATACGATGGTGTACTGTAAATTACTCATATTTCAGTTATGATCGGTTCTTTTTATCTTATAGCTAGTTGATGATAATTAATAATTAACAAATAAAAAACAGCTGTAGCAAAACTAACAACTATGCAAAAAATTTTATATCCATATAATATCTAAACAAATAAATCGAATTGCGTGTGTTTGTTGAAAATATATTTTTTTATTCATTACTTCATAAAACTAAATAAATCGGTTACTGGTTATTATTTACTGGCGTTAGTTCTGTGTTGCCGGTGACTAAGTAGGTACCAACCACCGCAGCTTCCATTTCGGTTTCTAAAGAGCAGAGTGAAAAAATTGTTGCTGTTTTTCGGTTTGAAGGGCTTTCGTAACTAGTGATTATGACTGGGCTAAAGAGATTTAATATCTTGTATTATAAGGCTACAAGTACAATATAGTGCAGTGTATATAATCGCAAACAGGACCATGTTGTTTTGAACATACTTATCACTTTCCCGGGATTGTCAACGTCCCCTGCGGCTCGTCCTTTTGTGTATTAAAAATACTATTGGATTTTTTGGTTTAATATGTAGTTAAGTTAACGTGTAATATATTTTTATCAAATGTTTGATTTATAGTCAGTTATTTTGTAACTATGTTACCATTTCCTTCTTCGAAATTTAGTAGTGACGATGAGATGGAAAATGGTGAACATGTGCTTGTAAACACTTTGTCTGTTGCAAACCAAGATTGATATAAGTAGTTTATTCTAAAAAGTGTTACTATGGATGGGTAGGTGTTTTTCTAAACACTCAGCGTATTTGTAAGGCATGTGGTGGCTCAGAAACTCTGTCTTAAATTACTAGGGTATAAAATACTTATAAAAAATAACTATTTATCCATTCAGTTAGCGTTATTAACTGTTAGATAGTACCAATTTTTTAATTGTTACACTAACTAAAACCATAAGAATTAGTAGCATAACTCTTGACTAGATGCTATTCGAACTAACGCAGTTTCTAAAGACAATTATTAATTAATATTTTGCCAGTGGATGACATATTGAACCGAGATATGGTCACTTATAATGAGTTTCATACAAAGACCCAAATTTGCCAAACGAGCAATACTCGTCATTCACTGTGCGACAAAATTGAGAAGATTCGTAGGAAACTAGTCTCCGCCATAACCTATAAAATTGCTAGAGTTAAATGGCAAGAGATACTGCTGGTCAGGTCGAAGGTCAGGAAACCGATGGAGCAGACCTTGAAGGGACGCAGTGTGCCTGCAGAAGTAATGCTGCTTGGCCGCCCTGCAAGATGAACCACTGAGAAAGAGAATATCGTTAGAAGCCTCTAAATCAGACAGCGCAAGAAGCACAGTAGATCTGTGGGGGATACTTATACCTTGCAGTGGAAATTAATCGGCTGATGATAAATCTAGAGATAGACGAGAACAGATTGATAAATCAAGTACAAATTAATGAACCGGTAAAACTAGGTAGAGAGGGTTATATTATGTTTAGACAAGTTGTTTTTTTTTTTTATATAAAATATTAATGGAATTTCTCACTGATGTTGGGAATAGTATTGCGTTGTTAATCGGTCAGATGCAACATATTGTTCTTTTTGCGTTAAAATAAAAAAGCTAATTTCAATAAAAAATATGTCATGTAAAACATAACGGAAACGAAAATAGCTTCTGATAAATATTATGGTAAATCTTGTTATCACTCACGATGTCTCACAAGTGATTTATTGAGTTTCGTTGTAGTAGAATATGGCACAGAAGACATTATACGCTCGGAATGTTAAAGTGACCACACCCGAAATTACGATATCGTAACGATATTTGCAAACACTGTAAATATTTCGTACTGTGTAAACATTTGCATAAGAAAAAGCTTTTAGCAAGATACATGTGTAGTAAACGTATAGCGTTTGAAACAAATGGAATTTAAAATGTTAATTTTATTTAATTAATGGTTACTCAGTTGATGTAACTTTAAAAATAAATGAAAAGGTTGCCGTTTCTTGTTAGTTGACATTTGACCAAAAATAACGAAGAGTGACACTCACCAAGGTTAATTTGCGGTTCTTTGAACGTAACTCATTTTTACTTACCAGAGAGGCTCTATAAAGGCCTGGGTGGTTCCATCACCGGGCAATATTAGTACTACGGTTTTCTGACATGTATAAGATACAAATTTAATTAATTTCTTCCTTAAAACGAAACAATATAAGTGAGGTTATTAGATTACTAAAAAACCAAGAGAAACAAACATCATCTTGCCAAGAAGAAAGACCTGCTTCAACACGATAATGCCTATTTTTCGCTATTGAAACGGCAATGCTGTTGAAATTACGTTGTGAAACGCATCCCCATCGAATAATTTTCTCTCCCTGTGTCCGCCCAACTCCGGTTTGAGAAAGACATGATGGTCATGATGATATATCATCAAACCAAATTTTAGTCTAAAAGCAGATTGTGTCCATAAGTAAATGTCATTCATCCAAAAAAGGAAACCTTGTGTATAATTCTATTTTACAGGACTTATCAATCTACCCCATTTTTTTTTTCGGGTGATGTCAATGCTTTCGGCCATTATTATGGCCGCGAAAGTTTCATCGGACCCTGCGCTCGCGGATCCGGACTCCGCGAGCTGAAAAGTATATACATATATAAATTATATAAGGGAGAGGAGAGAGATGAGGGAAGAGGATTTGGGGAAGGAGGAAGAGGTGGGAAGAAAAAGGGGGAGATGATAAAATAGAT
>DWLS01007354.1:0-10802 GCA_018246255.1 Pachliopta kotzebuea | reverse complement strand
GCCTGTACAACATTATTTTTTAGTATAATTAATATTTTGCTGTTACTTTACTTTATGTACAAAGTAAAATAAATAAAAATAAAATAAAATAAATATGTAAATTAACATGTGTTGTTTTCTTTAAGTTTTTAACACTAAATTTTACTACAGTTAGAAATTTACAGGAGATCAATATCAGGTAAGTAGGGGGTCTACACAACTCGAGAAAACATGCCAAGGGGTTTACGACACAAAAAATTTTGGGGAACTCTATATATATATTCTGGTGATGATAGCGCTGGGCACGCGGACCACGGAGCCCGCAGCCTATTAACATAAACCTAACCTAGTGTTGCTACTGCTCCTAGAAGTGTAGCTATCCGGCGGCGGACTTTTCTTAACATGTGTATTGGTTATGTATATGTTTAACCAGCGAGTCTACTCGGTCGTCGAAGACAGACTCGGGTCCATTCTCCGACCACCTTCGCCTGTGTCCGAAGCTCTGGGCGGTGAGAATCGACCCGGAATGCGAGTGTACCTTGAGTACACGATGTGGGAGTAGCTGGGGCGCCGCGCTCTGAAGCGAGGGCGACGTGATGTTGTAATGAGGCGAGTGTTAGTGATGTCGGAGGAGGTGGTTTGATGAATGTCGTGTGTGCAGGTGCTGTCTGTAGTGTTGTGCGTGGTCGTGGTGTATAGGACCCCTTGGGATGGCTGGTTTAATACATGGCGTGGTCTACGCTTACGGGTGTTAGGCTACGGTTGCGGGTCGTAGTTACGCATTGGTTACCAGAGGGTTGTGATGAGAGGATGCTTTTTCGAAGTAAGTCTTCGAGCATTCTCTGAAGTATTCCTGTATGGTCGGAAGTTTGAGGTCATTGTGGAGATCCTCATTACGTTGGTACCATTCGGCGCCGGTAGCGATCCGGGTGAATTGGATTTGAAGTACCTGCAATGGTTTGAGGCGAGTCTTTGGAGAGTGGGCAAAGACTACGCTGGCGTAAGACATTACCGGTCTTACGCACACCTTATAGAGGTGAAGCTTATGTCTTAAAAGGAGCTTGCTTTTTTGGCGCAGTAGGGGGTATAGCCGACCCAGTACTTGGGCCGCTTTTCTACGTGCGTTGCGAATGTCGGCAATGAAGTTCAGTCTGGTGTCGAGAGTCACACCGAGGTATTTGACAGAGTCCTTCCATAGGATGGTCTGTCCGAAGAGAGATATCTCTTTGAGCTTGTGGCCGCGGAAGGTTGCTTTTCTGCGAAGGGTTGATGGACGTCTGTGCGTAAAGAGAATGGCTTCACTTTTATCCGGATTAACGTCGATACGCCACTTCTGGAACCATTCGCCCAAGCGAGTGGCAGCCGTTTGTAAACGCTTCGATATTACGCCGGGTGCTCTGCCGGAGTGGAGGAGTGGGGAACTCTGGTCTAGGTAGATGCTATCGCAGTTCCTATTGCAGCTGGCAAACTACTCTGCAAACATTACTGTGTTTCTGTTTGAAGACTGCTATATGCTAGTAAAGTTACTGGGGTAACTAACGACTTCACTTAACACCTTTTATTAAATTATTTTTAAAATAGTTATTGGTATGAAAGGTTAAATTCCTACTTGTATATCGCAATTCGAAGTAAACTTAAAATCGAAAATGTAGTTACGTTGTTTGTATAACGAACCTGAACATTTATCTATTTTCATTGTTTTCAGACATATTTTGTTATCGCACCAAATGCTTTTTTAACACAGAAAAGAAAAAGTTTATAATATATATTTACCTTTGTAACAACAAAGTATATATAAAGACTAGAAATTTCACTACTAATTCCGTTTGTAGTCATGCTCAATAATCAATATAATAATTTATTACATAAGCATCAAGTTTTTAATATTATATATCTAACAACTTTTCCTCAACGTGAAGATATATCCTTAATTTTAAAATTAATCAGATTAATGATAAGTCATCTTTTTAATAATTTAACTCATTAATATTCCAGTAAGGTAAGCCTTCAACCTTTTACAAATTTGTTATTCAAAGTGAACCCTAGCTTTTTGTCATTTCACTCGAATTTTATTAAGTCGATTATTTTGACGCTTTAAAATAACAATTTACATAAATAATATTAATGGCTTAGAAACAGCTATTATTAAATTTCAAATTGACTGTAAATAAGTCCCAAAATTATTATGAAAGTCATTTTATAAGTAAAATTTAGGCACATAATATTACCCGCATTGTTTATGTCGCTTCGATACATGATAAGTTAAGTCTCATTACCGCAGTATTTACACTGGTTAGATACACTATTTTAATTACAGAGACATACCATCAGTAAATACTTTAAAGCTATAACAAAATGAATTTACGAATTCGATTAATTTATGTTAATATAAATTCTATAACTTCAATATCTACATGTGATAGTTTTGTTACTTTCATAAATCTTCCAAATGTAGTTTTTATTTGGAATATAAATATTTATCCAGAAATATAATAACACTGTATAAGAGTCAAGGTCTCAGTCACTGAAGAATCCCAGTTTGTTATGAAGTATACTATAAAAATATCACATCAGACTTATTGCGTTTTTATTTTTCGTTTACTGCGAATATTATATTTTTATAGTACTTACAGTGACAATATTTAACAGTTGAGCAATAATCAAATTTTATATCTTTATTGATTTTGGCTGCGTGGATTTTTATGAGTATTTTTATGTGATTGGTTGTATAATATTTTCATTATATGACACGGGGGTTTTAAACATTACGTTAGGTTTAAAACGAATTTTCATACATAACCCCATAAAACTTTCACAAAGATTTTGTGAGTAAAAGCCCAATCTCAGAAATAGCTGTAACGAAATAAAATAAAAAGATAAAACGTTATTTCTCTAACTATAATAAATTTTACAATTTTTGGTAACTAACCAATTAAATATGAGAATACCTGTATCCGATAGTCATTTTGTGTTTTGATTCATGTGTTTATGAACATGTACATGCGTCATAATTAAAAATAAAGGGCCGATTTCGGATAAGTAAATGGAATTTCTCGTTCCGTAATTAACCTTTTTAGTTCACAAATGCCTGCACCAAAAGAGGGATGTACTGTAGCATACATACACTTTTGCCTTCATATTATAGCAGGCGCTTTATAACATAATAGTTGAAATTGTTATTTTAACCACTAATATAATAATTCAAAAGTCCAGAAAGGTTTATTTTTTTAAAAGGCTTTCATGAGCCTTTTATTGGTTATTAAAGAAAATATTAGTAGTTAATTTTGATAAAGTTGATTACATAAAATTTTAATAATAACATCAGTAATAATGGAAATTTTTTGATGACTTTCAAGCAATCTGCAGTATGACGGTTTTCTTAACAATTCACAACGGAACTCACTGTGTCTACCTTTTTATGAAGTTCAAAAAGTATTAGAATATATATATAAAACCACGATAAAGACCGTAAATTGAAGCATAGTCGTGAATACCTTTCTAGTTATAAATATTTCACTTCATCCCAAATTGCATTGTTCTAGTCATAGGCATCTGTCATCTGTAACTCGGTGCGGTATGAGATATTCGCTGAAAGATGTTGTTAGAATTCTTATAATATTATTTTCCTTTGTTGTCTTGCCGTAATAAAATAGTTTATTATTAAAATAATGGCATAATTCTGTTAAAAAAGTTAATTTAAAAAGCTTTTGTATATGGCACATCAAATAAGAACTCTCTATCTTTAATTTATTAGTTTAATTCAGTATTATCTACGTTCTCATATTTTTATATTTATTAATTTTGTTCTATACATTGCTGACAATTTTATAACTGTAGTTTACATGAATTCTGTAGTATAGGTTTATTTATTTCATTGGAATATTATGTTAGCCTAGACTTTTAATTTGTGTTATACCTAATTTGCTATAACGGTAATATTAACCTTAATTTATATGCTAAGTATACTACAAAGTATATAATAAATCTGATTCATTGCCAGCATTTTGTTTAGTATATAATATTAAATTAAGAACGTATTACAAAGACAATGATTTCATGTAAGTAAATTTTTAGTCTACTAAGTGTCTTTTTGTTGATACTTTGCTAAAAGTAACCAAAAGAACTACCGTTTAATAAAAAAATTACTCTGCCTTCTGGTCTAAGACCGATCTCCCCAATGTTTGAATGTGTTTCCGGCGAGGAAACGGGTACGTTCCAGGAACAACTTTTGGTGACAGAGGACATCCGCCAACCCGCATATGACTAGCCTGGGAGATAAATAGCCTCGACTCTGTTCCTTGTGAGAGAAGACCTTAAACCTCAATAGAGGAAACATGGGAATGTTCATGTTATATTTATTACTTTTTGTTTGAACTACTTTGAATTTTCTTACTATATTTTTAGTACACGATAAAGAATTGAAATTAATATTAAAGGTAAATTAGATATGAAAAAATATAAATGTAAAACAACCTTCGTACCAACGTGCATTCCATAGTCATGCACACTGGACAAATGATATCCGGAACAGTAATAGCTTTGACTGGGTTCCTGTTAGTTACATCTCCGCCATCCCCATAAATTGAAAAATCAGTAACTTAATTATTTGCGTACTTGCAAATTTTAGGATGCGTCCATCTAATGTTTTTGGGTTATTGCGGACAATGATTCATTACTATTTTCAGTCTACATGAAGTGTAATGTTGTGCTCCTTACTGGTTATCTGAAAGAGAAAGAAAATGAATAAGGATCACACACGTATTGTTGTAAATAAACAAACATCTTATTAAATATTATTGTCATTAAACTTAATTTTGTTCGCTAAATAAATATACTATCGAATATTATTAGCAAACTGGTAACTTTGTCGTGGAGTACAAGTGCAAGATATAACGGAGTAGAGATCTCTGGGGGAAGCCTATATCCAGCAGTGGGCGTTTATCCACTGATGATTGACTGATTCATGTATATAAATGGAGTTAAGTTTAAACTTTCGATGGTAATAAAATTTTTAGAAGTTTATAATTTTAAATGAAACCTTATTTGAGTAACAGAACAGGTCGATTCTATGAAACTGTTAAGCCAATATCTCCTGCACAGCCTTAGGTTACTAAAGGCACGAATTTGTCTATGCTTGGGTTTTTATTCTTGTATGTCGTCTAGAAAATGTTATGGTATAAAAAGCACTGTGCCAAGTGAAATTATTGTAGTACTATAGAAACATTCTAAACATTTATGGCAAGAAGTTGCGTTTACCAATAGGTAGACAACTCGTTTCCTCGCTTTGTTTTATTGAAAAAAACTTCTTTTATTTATTATTGGATTTGGCTTTATTTTGGCTTTATTATTTGGATTCCTAATTTATTTGGTAACTTGAATTAATTTTTTATCCGTCAAGACGTGAAGGGCTTTAATTTTTATCAGGGTTTTATTTCTTCTGCTTTTTATCTATTAAAGGAAAATGAGTATTTATTTAAAATTGGACTACCGATCTTAAGATTAAGGATAAGAAACTGTAATGACTCACGTTTTTATAAATCAAAGATATTTCGAAAAGATTTAAAAATATAAGAAATCGAGGTATATTTTATATTTAAGCTATTAACCAGATGTTTTGAGAGGAGCTCTATATTAACATGTGAAAGTGATTAATACACAAATAGGTCGACTTTACTGGAAAGGACAAAGCCTTCTTAGAATGCCAACGTTAAATATGCACTGTTTGCTTTATTTATTAGTGTTAGGTGGCATCTTTAATAACTTTCTGTTTATCATCAAAAGTAAGGTAAATCCATAAAGTACGTTACGGTCAATGTTGTTACCTTAATGTTTCAGAAATCGCTTACTATTAGGACTGAGGTGTACTTTTATCACCGTATTCATTATATGTTCTCTACTTCTAAAGGTATAATTTCATTTCGGATGTCGGCGACTATTAAAGCGATCTGGACTTTCAATATCGCGGGTATTTATTATACAAAAAAATATTATCAAAGTAAACTACTCCAAGGATCATTAGAATTATTATCAATAATAAATAACTCATCTCTAACATTTTAAAATAACTGTAGTTGATTTATCGCCGTGGTAATCTACTGATGAATGCCGAAGGTCAGTGTCTTTATATGTTTTAGATAATCTTATGGTTAGAGATTCAGTAGTGCTTAAGGTATCTTAAAAAGTATATTTATACTATGTAAAACACAATAAGAGTACTCCAATTCCAAATTGTGACGAAGAAAGTGTACAGTTTTAACAAATAACGATTCTTGATATAATTTGGAATGACAAATTTAATTAAGAGCATCAGGATTAATCTGGAGATGAGACTCTCAAACTTTTATGTTACAAATGACGTCTTCGTTTGTCATTCGCCGGACTTTCTTTAGACTTTTCTTTTAATTCACTTGCTTTTCACTTCGACGATATTTCATTATTCCTTTAAAACAGCTATCTGTTTTAGTCTCTATAGGTATAAAAGTTCTTAAAGAGTAATGTAAATGAGATATCGAAAAATATCACGTCAATTAACGTATTTATCTGTAGTTAAAAGTATTAAACTATTTATTTTATATGAATAGAAAAATTTCTATTAAAAACAAATACACGAAAATATGGAGTTCAAAACGAGGATTTCATATAAAATTGCGTTGTCGGTTGTATTCGTGTTTAGTCAACATTTCAGTTGTATTTGTCAACATGCCCGGTTAGTTGGATTTGTGCACACACAAAACTACTCAATCCGTTTCATGCATTTATTGACTTTACTTTTTGTCGAGTGTTATCGATGATACTTCCAACATGCGACTGTTTATATTTGCGTGCTTTTTGCATGTATCACTGTGTCCGCTGCACACAATTTTTCCAATAATACATTTTTTTGGTATGCATATTTATCTCTTTTAAACTAATCAAACGAAACGTTAGCAGGAGTATGGTTTAAAAGTAAATCTTAACGTTATGTATAGTATAAAGGGACCGTTTAGGTCATCAAGCTTTGTCTGTTTCGGTTAAGTAACTAAGTATCTACACTTGTAACTAACTACTTCTGCAGTTAACCTAACATATAAATGACTTTCTTATATCTACAATAATAATATTTTTAATTCATGCTTTAAAGATCATAATTTATTTAAAAATTCACTAAGAATAATTATCTATTTGCTTATTTGAATTGTGTTAATATTGTAAAAGTAACTATGACGATAAGAAATTAAACTTCTACCATTTTGGTAAGAACTACCGCACCTCCTGTTGCAGCCGATAAACAGTAGTATGTTCCTGTTTGAACGGTGCTGTATGCTAGTAAAATTATTAGTGTAACGATACTATAGTCTCAAGACGATGAGAGTAATGTGGTGCAGTGTATACCATCTTAACCGGCACCATGTTTTTATGGGTAAGTGAAGGCAAGTGAACGTCTTGCTCGTCTCTTCTCTTCGTCGAATAGAATAAAATTAAAGAATCGTATATTCTTACCATCTATTTGCTCTCAGAGTATTATAAAAGATGATTAAGAAGAAGCCACTTTTCTATGATTTTAACCAACAGAACAGGAATTCGGGTAGTTTACTTTCAACAGCGGGAATCAATAGATTAAAAAGATGAATAGCTTCTATCAATATACAAAATGATGTTTTAATTTGGAATATTCCGTGATATAATGTCTTGATTTATCATGTAATAGAAAAATTCTTTGAAAATTACTACTAGAGCAGTATTCCTCTTGATTGTTTGTTCTTTGTCTTGCATTTAAAATAAAAAGATATGTACGTTGACTTTCTATAATGATCAACATGTGCCCATCGGCGTTTGAGTATTCGTTTTCTTTGTATAAAAAAAATTGTTCTTCAAAAAGGAAAAACGAATGGAATGGAGGATAAAATGATTATCGCAATTACTTTTTTTTCGTTCCTGTTTTTCATTGTCTGCGAGGGATCGAATGACGGGAAGCGGTGACGAGTTTTGCCCTTACACCATTGTATTGTATAAAATTTGCTTTGTTTTTAATATAAATTGTTGTTTACAAATATATTGTATATCGCAACCCTGTTGTAGAGAAATACGGTTATTCAAATAGTATGCATAATGTTTTAAAAAGTTTGTAATTTGTTTTCAAAGAATTATTTATTTATCGAAATAGTTTCTCTTAATATTAGCATTGCTAGGACTAAGAATATTCTCTCATAGTAAGAAATAAAGCTAAGTTAATAATCCACCACGCTGCCCAAGTATGTTAGCCGGTGACGTATGTCCTCGAAAGCTTCTGTTCTTGTAATTTAACCGTTACTTCTTGATTAGATTAACTAGAAGCTGAAGTTCAACAAGATCAAAATACTCCTTTGTATTGTATCAGCACGTGTGCAAATTCATTTTACATATAACCCAGTCATCAAATGATCTCTTAACTATATATACTTATAACTTCAACTGACCTACTTTAGTACCTAGAAAACATATATTAGTTAAAAATAAATTATAAGGAAAATCTCTAACATAAACGTCTTTCTAATACTTAATATTTAGTTTATTTAGATCTGCAACAAAATAAGTTCCCGACTACTGGTTACATTCAGTTGCTGCTAGTTATATGTGTATGTATATACCTAGAGGTGATCCTTGAGAGCCAAATTTTAGGAAAACATACTTCTGGTAGATAACGAAATAAATGAAGGGACCAGCAATGTTGGTGTATACTTTCTCTGATTAGGAAGTATTCATTTGCCTAAGCTTGGACTAACAATGATCAATGTTTATTGGTAAGGTTTTGTCTTACTCGGCTACTATCAACTTGTTAATATGCCGCCATAACATCATTGCTGTATTTTAATAACATCATTGCTGTCACCATATGTGTGGGTGTGGAGGAGGACTATGTCCAGCAGAAAGCATTGATGATGATAATGATATGATATGATTGCTGACTATAATACTCATTTCGGGCGATTAAACTTTACTCTTCATGGCTCCTTTGTCACTTTTCACCACGTGAAATAGGAATCAGATGTTGTCCCATAGTAGACCAAAACTTGTCTACTTCGAAAATCACATATTTTATGAAGATTGTTCAGTAAAGCGAAAAATAAAAACTAAAAGATTATATATACATAATTTGTTCACTATAGTGCGATTTACGACTCATACTCTTTAAGCGAATGGAAACGACAAAACTGGAGCACAGATAATATTTACTTTCGTACTCTTTGAAAAAATATTTGTTTTAATAAATTTTCACATTTACTTGTTTTTGAAGGTACGACGAAAAAGTGAAACGCCTGCGATAACATTTAATGGAAAATATTGAAATGATGTATGATTTTTTAACCCGTGATACTTTTAACCTAAAATAACAATTTCAGTTATTTTACGGAAGCTGAAGTGAGTTGAGAGCAGTGAAATTATGGAGCTAATGTGACCTCACTATCTTGTCTGTCATAGTAAACAAACTAATACTAATTTTTGCTTTCTTTAAAGGCTAAGAAAACAATAGGGTTCTTTGTATACTTCAGAGCAATTTTTGTTAACTCATCATTAGATATTATTTAATTTAGGTGATTTCATAATTTATTATATTTATCAATTTGACTTCTGAATAACAGCTTGTTTTCGCTTGTTAGCAGATTTCATACAAATTAGACTTCGTTAAAAGTTTTTGAAAAATTCTTTATTACTTTTTTGCCGTGTTTTGATATCATGAAGTGAAGTATGTACAATAGAAGAGTTTATGTGACGCTTTTTGCTGCTACTCCTATATTTTTCAAACAATGTCTTTTTTATATTTTATTAGATAGTATAAATCAGTCAGATTAGGAGATCACACTCGAAAATTATCTGTCTTAGATTTAATCGTGTTTATATTATGAACTACAACATTTTTCTGATGTAAGCAAGACAAAATATACTATACAATATACTAAACCTAACAATGTTATCCGTTACTCGGTTAAAATATCTCGCAGAGGAACTTTTAAACATTGCAACCGCAAAAAACGGAATTCAAGCTCATTTATTTTTCGCCGTTTGTTATTTCCATACATCCGGCGCATTCATATCTCCTTACACTCCATAAACATTTACGATGTTTGGTGACGTTTATAAATCGATCTGTAATAAATAAACTGAGATAGGAAGGTACTTTCTTCATTTCAACCTATTTTTAGCCCCCACGGGGGAGGTATGAGTAAAACCAGTGTATATCTATAATTCAGTGGCATTTTACTTCTTAATACTACACGGATTTGCATCTTTAATTAATAATAGACTCATCCAAAGATCTAATAACAGTCGGTAAATCCAATTCTGACTATTGTTCAGAATAATATCCACGCGTATATATTTGATAGCACATTCTTATTTTCTCTTTTCAGCTCCCAGTGAAGCGAAATATGACAAAAGTCTCACACAAATCCGCAGACAGGCCGCAGTGACCATTCGCGATATTTCATTAAGCAACAAAACGTCCTTTGAGGTTGGTATAAACAATTTATTTCATTAACAAGAGAGGATTGACTACAAAAAAATACCAAACTACCTAATTCGTTTAAGAATTAATAAAATATCAAATTTATGTATACAAACAATTAACGATTTATAAAAAAAGTTTAAGTATATTATTAGCATTATATGCAAATGAGTGTAATAGGACTTAAAACATTATTTCAAAGATGATATAATATTTGGAAATGAGTTAGTTATTTATAAAATTACACTGTGTCTTTTTTTTTTTTTTTTTTTCCGTTTTTATCGGTTATGGGTTGCCCCGGGCCCCCCCGGGGGCTAAGTCATTTGGGGGTCGTTTGGGGAAGGGGCGATTACCATTTTAA